>VZTL01065395.1:1430-12601 GCA_013400535.1 Scopus umbretta | reverse complement strand
CCCAAAAAAAAACCCCAAACCCCACAAAACCCAAACTAGTTTGCCTTGATTGGAAATAAGAGACAGTTAAAAGCACTGCAAGATATAAATTAAAAAGAAATCCAAACATACCTAAAACTTCAGCAATTGATTGACTTTAAAGCTAAGAGAACGAAATAGATCTTAAAATTTAATTTAAAAATACTTGCTGGTGCTCTCAGTAATCACCAGAATCCATCTCAGAAAAAAGTATAAAGGCTATCGCATGTACACAACCCCTACTAAATGCTTGTTGATAGGTCTGAGAAAGGGAAGCTTCTAAGCACTTTCTGTTTTGATTATGAATACAGGGAACACATTACAGTGGGAATCTAATACTCTATTAAGAAAGCTTACCTTTAGAGACTCCAGATTTCACTTTACACCATTTATAATATTAGACTTGAGAATCTGGACCACAAAATTTTGTACAGGCAGGCAGAGTCAAGTCTACCACAAAGACTCCACTACAAGCTTTACAAACAAACTAGTAAAATAATTTTTCCATTTGTCTTAATTGTACATGGCTCCTTCCTGGAAAGCCTTTTATTTGTTAAGCTCAAATGTGACTAGTTAGGAGGTTAAAAAAAAACAAAAAACCCCCTCCAAAACCCAAAACAATTGAACACAAAACCCACAAATTTTCCCCAAAACAACAAATATGAGGGTTATACAATTGTCAACACTTAAGAAAAAGCCCACACCTTTAGCAAAACCTCACAAATGAAAACATTTCCCAGAAATCTATTTCCAAGGAGAGGAGAAATCTTCTTCAATGTCCATGTCATCACTCACCGAAGAAAAATTTTATAGAAAATTTTATTCAACATACAACATTTTCCAGCAAAAAAAGGCAATATACAGGAAGAGTTGTTGTACACTGCGGCTACAGAAACAAAATAAAATACTGGAAAAGAATGTAAAATTAAGTGTGAATTGCTGATTCTATCTTTACTGCACTCAAAACTAGACACGCGGCTGGCATTAGCTCCAAAATAAAAGGAAGCAGTCTGGGGACTGAAATAAAACTACACACAATGAATATCAACATCAGTGAAATTCACTTGCAGACTCACCCAACAAAATTAACCTCCAAGTGTTAAATTGTACATGTTCATTCATTAAATATACAATTTCATTTTTTCTTTTTTCTTTTTTTTCCTCCTTTTTTATACAAAGTCAACAGCTTACTAAACACTAGTGAGCATGCCCTCTGTGCTAAAAGGCTATCTTGTGTTTTCCCCATCTCTTCCCATGTTAACTAAATTAATGGTATTTATAATCCTTTCACTTGCTTTTGCCAACTTTTGAGTGTCATTCTATTTGCCAGAAGATGGCATAATAAATCACAACAGTATTTATCAATGGTTGAAAATTTTAATAAAAAGACCCAAATATCTCTTTTTAGGGCTCAGGGCATCCATTTGGCAAAACAGGATGCAAAGTAGTGACTAAATTAAACGAAAACTAGTTTATTAAAAAAGATTCTATGCAGCTGGAGGAGACAAAAATCCCGAATAAGTGCCAACAATGTACACAATGAAGTAGAGATTGCTATTTATTGATCATGTGAGTTTTTTGCATTTACAAATGCACAAAAATGTCATTTAAAGTATAACTGAAGGAAATAAATCTGATGTGAGCCTAAACATAAGACTTACTAGCTGCAATGATGGTGAACACCATACCGGGAAGGGCAGCCAGCCAGCTTATGCCATCTATAAACGTACTACAGACAAATATTTTGCCAATGTCAACTGTTCTACTAAACTCTTCCCTCATTATGCTGACAATTGCCTTGCATTACGTTTACCATAAAATAACTCTCATTGGCATCCAAGCTTTATAAAAACACCTTCATTTTGCTCAAAAAGGGCAGTCAATAGATACAGAGAAGCCAAACTGAACAGCCTCAACAAAATAAAATTAACATCAGCAGCAAATCCTCTTGCTGAAGACTTCAGATATAGTGCACGTGTACCAAAGTTCTACAGTTGTTAAAAAGGTGCACACACACACTTATTTTTGTCCCTTGCCTTGACAATCTGGTTAAGTCAGTTATGGATTTTAATAGCTTTTTCAAGGTAAGTGTAGCGACTTCTCTTTGGGGCTTTATTGAAATGGTCAAGCCCTAGCCATGGCCTTGGATGAGACATGTTGCCTAGAAGAGAAAAGAGAAGAGAGAAAAAAGTGACATTTTAAAACTAGATTGGGAAGTTTCCTTTACACAAACTACTCCTGTGTGCCCTGTTCACAGTTTGCTAGGAATCACAGGATAGGAAAGAGGACTGCAGAACAATCCTACAGTCCACAGCCAACTGAGCAGCTTTCCTTCCCATAATACATTTTACAGCTGCTTCTGGATCAGGTAGCTGGTTTTTCTCTTCTTCAGTCACTTATAGTCGTTTACAGCAGTGAAGTATGTGCTAAAGCAAGAAAACTACTGTTATAATTTATGGCCACAGGCACAAAGTACCAGCTTTCACCAAAGTGCTGAGCCTGTTTGAAACAGGAAGGCATCCATCATCTAGATATGACAACCTATATTATTTGCCATATTATAAGTTAGATTTGCTGTACTGTTATTCTTACCACCTGGTTTAAGTAGGAATATTTGTTAAATACATGTAAAATGCAAATAATCAGTTAATTAAGAAACCATGTAACTGACCTCTTGTTCATTTTCTGAGAAAAAAAAATTAGTCATATAAAGAAAACATACAGATTTTTTCACTTGTTCGATGCAACGTAGTTTTATCTACCGCTAGTTTTCATGAAAAAAACCACAGTCCACATACTTCTTGCAAATGGGAGAAATTCTCTTTTAAGATGTCCTCCATGCAGAGCATCAAATGTTCTTTGAAGTGAAATGATAAAGGCAGAAACTAAATAGCCCCCCAGCAAAAAAAGTACGCTCCTACATTCAAAGCCATTAACTGCAACCACTAAAGTGTGATACACTTGAAGTGTTTGGTTGCCTGCATCTGCATTTTGGGATATATTTTCTTCAATCAAAATTATTTGTTCTTTGTTTGACATAATGGTCAATGTCAAATATAAAGGAGAAGTGCCAGTCTTGCTGAGATCACTTGAATGTCTTTTAAAGAAAGAAACGAAGTCCTGCACCGTTAGCACCACCACAATCATTGCTAGAAAGCAGAGGGGACACTACTGACATCAGCTACATCAACAAATTAGAGAATGCCAAAGCTTTGGTTCAATCAGTCCAGCACGTGTTAACATTTTGTATTTCTAGAAAGGCGTGAGCCCCACACCTTGAAATACTACTTAGATAAGACGACATTAGAGTATCATATTGTCACCCCATAGGAGAATTTCAGGAGGGGAATGAATTCTATCAAAGTGTATTATATCAAAGGGGCAACTTCCAGTGAACTCTCGAATTAAAACCCTTTAATCTCACATTCCCTACAACTCCTACAAACAGTTCAAGTTCTCCCTTTTCCAATTTCTGCCATGGTCTGTACTTTTGACCTAGTTACCTGGTTAGTCTTTCGCGTTGCTTTCGCAAGACTGGCTCTGCTTTGCTCAGAAAGTCTGAGAGTTCGTTTCAGACTATTGCCTTCCCCTTCCTGGCCCCAGAAAGATGACTCTCAGAATAAAATCAGGATGCTGCCTGCTCTAAGCACACAAGAGAGAGTTTATCTGTCCATGGACAAATGTCCATCTCTGAGTTCGTCATCCAGAGACCCCTCACAACTAGTGCAGAAAAAGAGGTCCCTGCAGTGACACACTTCTCTGCTCACAGATAATTTGTGCAGATGCAGGCATTCGAAGTTTTGGCAAGTCCCTCATATTCACAACCATGAGCTATAAACCTGGCTGTACACCCGGCTGTGTAACATACCACAACAAGAGGACTTTTTGCTAGGTTCCTGCAAAGGACTCTTTAATGGTATCAGTCTGTCTGTGGGTTTTCAAATAAATGGACAGTTACAGGATTTCTTTACATAAATCCAGAACACAGCTTGAATAAAAAAAAAAAATCTGAGAAAGTTTGGCTCTAGCACAACCTGCCAACTAAAAACAGAGCTCATAATTGTCAGAAAAATACAACTGCAGACAGCAAGTTGTCCTCAATCTCATTTCTACCAGACAGAGCCCCTCACAGCTAAGCTAGGGGAAAAACGCCAGATGAACTCAAGGCTTTCAACAGAGCCCTGACTGCAGATTCAAAGGTGCTATTCCCAGCTGAAACTCTCAAAAGATGACTGTGGTGGAACTGTGGAAGGATTAACCTGGTTTCTCCTATGTGTAAATTCCTCAGAGAATACAGCTTTAAATATCAGTCAAGTAAACAAGATGGTAGACCATCTACAGGCAAACTCAGAACAGAGCTGCATTTGTAGCTTGGTGAATCACTTCTTAGGAAAAGAAAATCTAAACAGCATCCTATTCACATATGTAATAATCTTGTTAGAATCTTCAGATTCATTGAAGATATCAAGAACGAATAAGAAGCGTCTTCAATGAATATGAGAATTCAAATACCTCTTTGCAGCACACTTAAAATAAGAATCTTATGAGATTACACCTTAATGTTTTTTTAGGTATAACACAAGCACATTCCAATAACAATATGAAAATCAGACGTAGAAGTGAGCAGATAGTCAATACAGATAAGGTGCAACTGACATTGTAACTCTCTTCTGTAAAGTATGTTATACTGATATTTGATCCATTTGGTCACTCAAATAAATGCAAACTTTTACTCACATGAAAACAGATTATTCAGTTATTTATGTGCGTGTAAATTACATATTCTCAGAACTAACATAGACACTTAACACTTAAGTGTGCACACAAGTGTATATAAATACTTGCTTAGTTACTACATATAATGTATTTCATGTATCAAGAACAATTTCTGCATCCTGAGTTAAGGATAATCACATTATAACAACAGGCAAAGCAACTTCAGCAGGTCGAAAGAATAGTCAGGTTGTCTAAAACTCACCAGGTTGGGGCTCAAAATCTTTCAAGTTCACTTCATACTCATCTTCATTGAGATATTGGTGTCGGCCCATCATTACAATTGCAAATTTAAACTATGAAAATGAAAGAAAAGAAACTGGTAAAATACCACATTAAAATAAAGCCTTTGAGTCTAATTTCATACTCTAACTCGCAGCTGGTTATGAGTGGTATTCTTCAGGAGCTGATAAAGGCCAGTCCTGTTTAAAATGGGATAAAATGAATGCTCAGGAAATCATAAGACTGCATCTGGAATACTGTGTCCAGGTTCAGGTCCTCCAGGGAAAAAAAGAGATGGCAACAAACTGCACCAAGTCCAGCAATAGTCCAGTAAGACAGTTAGGGTGCTGGAGTCCGTGGCGTACAAGAAGCTAAGGGAAATAGGTTTGTTCAGCCCAGAGCGGAAAAGGCTAACAGGGGCATCTAGTCTTCAGCGGACTGAAGACTGTTACACAGAGCAGACTCTGCTTAAGAGCTGCACAGCAAAAGGACAAGAGCAACCATCACCAGTTGCAAAATGAAAAAATTCTGATTACACATAAGGAAAAGAAGTGTATTCACAATGGTGGCGGTGATGCTCTAAAATACAGTGTCTAGAACATGCCAGAATTCCAGTCCTTGGGAGCTTTCAAATTGCAACTAGGTAAAAACGTGAGCAACCTGACTTAACTTCAGGCTAGTTCTGCTCTGAGCAGAAACCTGAAGCGGCTGGCCTCTAGAGGTCCTGCATCATCTAAACTTTTCTAGCTTAATGTTTTCCCAAGTATCTCTTTTGATGCAGGACAGATATACTACTCCTACTCACCCTACCTTACTATTCTCAGAAAAAGCATTATTTAAGTCAAACAACCGTTCTATTGATAAAAATCTACACTTATCTCAAATCTGTGGTGTTCCAAATTCTTACAATAAACTCATTTAGGGTCTACAATCAGCAATAAAAACTCTCCCAACTTCCCATTACCTTTTCAAATTCTTTTTCTTGTATGTCCAGCATTGTCTGAATCCGCTTCATAACCTCTCTGAAGTGTTCACCCTAATAATTACAACAAGATTTTTAATGTCAAAAAATCTAGGAAAAAAAGGGATGCTGTCAATGTTTCCTGCTTCAAGCTTCATTCAAATACACTGCCTTAATCTCCCAGTTATTTACAAAATTACACAAGTGTCAACATCATCCACTACAATATAGAATAAACATACAACTTACTACAAATTCAGCAACTGTAAGTCTTATGGATTCATCACTACGCAAACTGTCCTATAAATTGACCAAGCACTGCTAGTCATATGTGCAAGTCAGGTTAAAGTTAAGAAACAAAGTTAGAAAATTAGCAACAAAATAGGAATTCTGGGAGGAAAAAATTACATATCCTTCCTAAGCATATTACTTTTAAGAACCTCTACATGTGTGAGGCTCCCTCCCCATTAGTAGCTTTCTGTAGTATGTTTCTGCATGCTGTGTATGTAAACTGACAAAGAAAGCGATGGATACCATCAATTGAAAAGATCAATAATATGAACATAGACCTGAACATAGACCAATGCAGCGCAAATGGTTTCCACCAGAAATCACACAGATTTTACTCTACATTGATCAAAAATATGGAAATATAGTAAAATTCTATGGGATACAGAGATGTGGATTTTTCTCATTCCAAAGCTTTTAGAAAAGTAGGTAAGTTTCATACAAACTAACATATATGAACCAGAAAAAGTTTAGAAGCAAATTGCTAACTGCCCCCAGAAAGAGATTTTGAATTAGTGTGACATTCAGTTGGAGCAGCACCACATAAAAACTTAAGACTTTTAATTAAGCTTTCAAAATTAGCTTTCACTCTTGTACTAACTTCCAGCCCTAGAAGATAAAGCACATCAAATTACAGAAGTTCTAAAATGCAAAGTCATCTTAGAAAATGTTCAAGAAAGCAAACTAATTTTTCATAATCGTGTGTCTCAGTAAGAAGCCAAGCAGCCAACTTTTGCCATCAAGTTTGTACCACAATTACTAGAGTGGTATTAGAAATAGGATTGGGGGGCGGGGAGGGAGGATGTGGGTTCTGCAGGGGGGCTAGTATTGCCTTGATAGTATTTCAAGTTCCTGGCTGATCCTGGATGCCTACTTTTGAGATATTGCACAGGCTGAAACACTAAACAATCTGTATTTGCAAAAGATAACTGAGGTGGTAAATGATTTAACAGTAAAAAGACATATATGGGGCAGAACCTTTTATACAGGAGCAGTATTTTCCTATACACTCTTAGTATATTAGTATAATCAATTTCCTTGATAGTACTTTAAGAAATCATCAATATAATCCCATGGGAAGAAAAAGAGAGGCAGGCTGTACCTGGTGTATCCTCAGCAAGAATGGAATTCCAAATGTCCCAAAAACCTCTTTGTGGAAATGTGCCACTGTGATTAGCATCTCATTTTCTTTATCTATATCTACCTGGTCCAGAGGAATTTCCTAGATCCAGACATAAAATTATGACTGCAATCAGCTGAAACTTCCCAAAAAATAACTTATTAAGTAACTAAAAGCATAATTGATGTACTGTTACTGATGTAAAACAAGTCTATTTAAAAACAATTAGAAGAACCATGTTGTTTGACAGAGTCTTTTTTACAGAAGTCATTCATCCCTGGCATGACAGCATTTCAGCTTCCCCTACTCAGTAAATACTCTCCTGGCTTCCCCAAATGGCTTTTTTGACATGAAATCTATGAAAGCTATAGTAGTAGCTGATAGGAATATCTCAGACCTTTTGTCATTACAGTTTACATTGGAAAGTTGGTTTTTTGTTGTGGGTTTGTTTTTTTTTTTTTAACTTCTGATCTTTGAGGCAAATTAACAGATTTGCATGATGAAATGTTTAGAAAAATCGCATAAGAATCAAAATTTGGCTAAAGAAGCTCAAACTTAACAGAAAAGGAAACAAAATCTTTCACACTACTTAAGTGCAGAGTATGAAAGTGGGTTTTATGCATAAACATTTACATCATGAGTCCTCAAACAAACCTTGGAATTATTACTAGGGCAGCAAATGTCCTATGGACAAGCCCTTGCCAAGTCGTCATGTATTGTTATAGTAACTATACGTAAAAATTTAAAGAATGAAATCATTATGGAGAAGCAGCTGGAACAATGTTAAAATTTTAGAAGGATTATCTTTAAAGATATATATTATAATGTAATCTGGCTTGCTGCAACTATCACTGTATTTGAATATCAGAATCCAGAAAAAGAGAATTACCACTTGAGAGAGTTTCTTCTCTCAAAGTAAAGTTTTAAAGTTTCTTTAAGAAAGTAATATTTACCTCTATTCGAAACGTTCGACTTGTTGCAGGTGACAAACACTCTAACAGCTCATCTTCCTGATGGACACCGATTATTTTGTAACTTACAATTTCTAGCAGCCTTAAAAATAAGTAGACAGGAAAAGCATTAATAATAATAATAAAAAGAAAATCAATGCAACGTTTCTTTCTCAAACCTTGAGAAGGATTAGTCTAGTCAGGATGTGAATAGATACTACTACTGTATTTGTAAAACTTAAACTTCAGTCTTTAGTAAAAATTAAGCTGTAAAGTTACAAGAGGTTAAATTACTTCTGGCTCATGGCAAAAAAAACACAGTACATGCAATTGCAAGACAAAGGTTTTTTATTTATTTTTTTAAACTCTCTTTAAATGACCTCACTTTTAACTCCTGAGAAGTGAACAGCATGAAATGCTTGAATTGGAAACAATTATTAAATTGTGAGTTTACAAATGCAACTGATGAAAGTTATGCATCTCAAGGATGTAACTTTATGAAATACAGAAGAAATAATTATATAAAATTTATATTCGTAGTTAATAAGAACTCTCTTAATGTGAATCTGGAAGCTTTTCATTTTTAACACAGTAGCAGGCTTCAGTTGATAATAATCATTTCCACAGTATTTTGAATTCTACAGATACTTTTCTGCATAAAACCCACATGATCACATAAAAGAAATCAAAATCTTCCAACTTTACCTTAATTTCCCTGAACCTTTTTCAGAGAGTTCTACAACTTTTTTACATTCTTCTAACAGGTCCCGCACACACCCATGCTTATCTGGATATACTGTTATTTCCTACAGAATTTGAAACAGAAAAAAATCATTAGAAAACCTGAAAATGTAAACAACCATATTAAACCACAGAATACACTGGATTCTTCTCTTCATCAAAAATTCTTCTTTAAAAGGAAAACAATTACTAAAGTAAACACCTATTTTATCTTCAAAATTTTTGTTAAGAACTGGCACAATTTTTCTACATTTATTTTTTATGGGGTTTTTTGGTGTTTAGGGGTTGGGTTTTTTGCTTATTTGTTTGTGTTTTTTTACATCAGGTACAATTTTGTTCTAATTTTGTGTTCTTCAGGGACAACAGAGTGTGTGAACTGCACCATAATAATCACAGCCGTACCAGCTTTGACACAGAAACGATAGCAAGTGTGTAACAGCCAGTCTCACTCACCTCTTCCCTAAACTGGCTATTTAGCCATATGCATTTAAAACTTCTTCGGTTTTCAAAATCAGTTATTTTCATTTTGAGCTTAAGGAAGAAAAGAAAAACACTTTAGGCATACTTTGTATAGGGCAGAATTATTTTTTTTAAAATTCACACCAATAAAAGCAAAAGACTCTTACCTGTTGATAGTAAAGTTTTTTAGGTTGCCTAGGCTTGAAGAACTGCAGAAGATCTCTTAAAGTACCTTCATAATTATGTCTAAGAGGATTACCAGGGCCATCCCTATAACTACAGAAGCAAAATTGATGAACATACATTTCTCTCTACAATCCGCCGCCGCTCAGTACATCGAAGTACCAAGTACATTTTTACTCATAGAATTGTTAGCACAGCCTAAGCAGCACTGTATTCAGTGCTTTAGTGATTTTTAAAAACATCGGAGAACAGAAATACCATTTACTGTGTGCATTAACACTTGGATGTTTAGAAGCCCGCCTTTAATGCTGCCGGGTGGCAGCCCTACATTCCTCTGCAACTACTGGTATAGCAGCACATGCTTTAGATTGTGAAAAGTTAATTTGCGGAGACATATGACACAGCAAATTCCAGAGTGACCACAGCACTGTAAACTATAAAGAGCTACTCAAATTATGAGAGGCTCATTGATGACGAAGGAAGATACCTACAAGTTAATAAAGAGCAATCTACAATTACATGAATACAAAAAGATGATCTAGTGTTTGTGTGTGCATTATTCCTGCAGCATATAACTACTCATATGCTGTTTTCTGCTATAGTTTTATACAAATTCAAATCAAGTTTTATACAACTGTGCTCGAGAACACCACTTTAACCAGAAATGCCCCTTTTAGCAGCTGTGAACTTGTTAGATCATCATCATCTTCATAAAACCTCATTTGCAGACTTGGGGAGTGGGGAAGGGTGGGGTGGAACAGTGAAGCAACTTCTGCATTTAAACCTGTAAAATCAGCAGAAAGCCTGCTTTTATGTGCACTTGTTTTTTCTCTCCTCCATTCTAGAAATCTGCCTTCACTGTAACAGCATGTGCATTAGCTTAATAATTTGTCCCACACAGTAAGGCTTTGAAGTAATTAATGATTTCATGAATGTAAATATCCTTTAAAATAAAATGCACCTTTTTCAATTACATTATCTAGAACTTTTTTGAAAAGTGCAATTTTTTGAGGCTCTAGAGCCAGCCATTGCAATACTTAAAACTGTCTATGCAATTTGCTGGGTATACCAGAACACTAACATTTTAATGGTAAAGAATTACTTTAATTCCTGGAAAAAGCTACAAAGTAACTACTACATATATATATCTGGGGTAAGTATTTTAAAGAATAGTTTAGACACAGAACACTAAGGAAATTCATCTTACCCTTGGGACTTGAAAAACTGTAATAGCATTGGATCCGTATTAAGTCTTTGCGCAACTGTCTTTGCAACCTGCAAATACATTTTTTTAAGTTCTGAATTATTTCAGACAGTTATGACATTGCTCTACAATCACACATTCACGTATTACATGTCACGAACGTTATGCTACTGATATTCTGAGAGACCCCCCCCACTATGTCTACTTCCAAGGCAAAATAAGCTAGTATCTTTAGCTCCTGAACAGCTGACA
>VZTL01065394.1:255-11743 GCA_013400535.1 Scopus umbretta | reverse complement strand
TTTAGTAGGCATGGTGGTGTTGGGTTGATGGTTGGACTAGAGGATCTCAGAGGTCTTTTCCAAACTTAACTATTCTATGATTCTATCTTGTCGCTTTCTACAACTACCTGAAAGGAGGTTGTAGTGAGGTGGGTGTCAGTCTCTTCTCCCAAGTAACAATGGCCTCAAGTTGTGACAGAGGAGGTTTCAGTTGGATACTAGGAAAAAATTCTTCACCAAAAGGGTTGTCAAGCACTGGAACAGGTGCCCAGGGAAATGTTTGAGTCCCCATCCCTGAAGGTATTTCAAAGACATGTAGATGTGGTGCTTAGGGACATGGTCTAGTGGTGGACTTGGCAGTGCTAGGTTAACGGTTGGACTTGATGATCTTAACGGTCTTTTCCAACCTAAACGATTCTATGATTCTGTGAAGGGAAACCAAGAGTTCTTGCAATGGTGAATTTGGCAACAATGTCTGCTTTAGAATTGCCAAGCTTCTGCATCTGATATGTGACATTATTAAATTTAAATTTCTATTTGACACACAGTACTTAATATATTGTGACACTAGTTTTGAAGTATAAAATTTACCTCCTAGAGAAATGTATCATCACTCTTGAATTCATGGGAGTCCAATAAACATGAGTATTACTGCACTGGTATTATCTTGTGCCAGGAGTAACTTGTGTCATAAAGTAAGCAGCAAAAGCTTGATGCTGCCATTTTGAGTGCAGATGTGCAGTGTAAAGAACTCGCCCTTCAAGAGGAAATCAGGATACCTTCCCAACTACCAGCCAGCACATTTAATGAAAAACATTTTAAATGAACTATTTATGCATAATTTGGGACATTCTTAGTAGTCAAAACCATGTTATATAAAGCATAATGAAAGTTCTCTCTATATATTTCAGAGCACACAAACCGAAAGCAACATTTTTCTCCACCATTCTGACCAATTAAAGTATATTATTCTAAGAAGCAAACCAAGTTCTCTCAACCTTTTATTTTTAAAGCATAAAAACCTGAATATTTTTTCCATTTTTTTCTCCTCTAAGTTTTAGCCATCAAAAGAAAAAATCCTAATGACTAATGAAAAGTGCTTCTCCACAGGAACACAATAAATAAAGAGATATTCTGTTAAAAGCAATACTTAGTTTAGAAAATATAAGAGTATAACTTAGAAACACTTTTACAGCACCACCTGATGATGCAGGAAACTGCTAAGATATGAGGAAAATAAATCTAGACAACCATTTCAAACCTAGACCAGTGAGTTTTGTTCTTTTAACAGGTTCTTTCCAGTCTGTTTTATATACATCTAAATCTACCATGGAAACAACTTAGAAGATATTCTCTGGTGTTTGAAAGTCACATATGACAATGCAGTATAAAACATCCCAGCAGCTCCAGCACAGAACATCTCCACACGTCAATGAAGGGAACTCAAGCACTAAACCTGATGTACTGGTTTTGCTTGTGCTGGAGTTAATTTTCTTCATAGTACATCATATGGCGCTATATTTTGGATTTGTGACCAAAACGGTGTTGATAACACACCCATATTTTATTGCTAAGCAGTACTTACACAGCACCAAGGACTTCTGTTTCTCACACTGTCCTGCTGGCGAGTGGGCTGGGGGTGCACAAGAGGCTGGGAGGGGACACAACTGGGACAGCTGACCTCAACTGACCAAAGGGCAAAGGGATATCCCATACCACATGGCATCAGGCTCAGCAATAAAAGCTGGGAAAAAGAAGAAGGAAGGGGGGGATATTTGGAGTTATGGAGTCTGTTTTCCCAAGTAACTGTTATGCATGATGAAGCCCTGCTTTTCAGGCAATGGCTAAATATCTGCCTGTCAATGAGAAGTAACTTAAAGATTAATTAACTCCTTATTTTGTCCTGCTTGCATGTGCAGCTTTTGCTTTACCTGTTAAAATGCCTTTATCTCAAGCCATGAGTTTTCTCACTTTCAGACTTCTGATTCTCTCCCCCATCCCACTGCAGGGGAGTGACTGAGCAGCTGTGTGGGGCTTAACTGCCTACTGGGGCTAACCCATAACAGCTAGGCTAGCAATGTGGTGCTCCTAAGCTAATGCATGTTGTGTCTCAGGCATGTACTGTAATAAGTATATTATATACAGTCCTGAACAATTTACAGTGTCTCTAGTTTGGATGTTCCAGGACTATACTACCTTGCATAAGTATAAATGTGCTTAAAGAGATGAAACAACAACACAAAGATGCAGATTTGCTAAGTCTCACACACCTAACACATTTTGATGCTTAGTTCTCATGCTTAACTCTCAGTAGGAGTTACAAAGCTTTTGTAGATCTGGGCCTAGAGGATCATGAGCTAACAAAAATGGCAAAACAGGCTCAACTGAGGTATGCTGAAAAAACAAAGTATAAAATTTACATTATTTGTACTGTATGGTAGTAGAGACAGATCTTCAGTCTTTAAAGCTATAAATCAGCTTTCATAGTCACTGACCTTCCTAAAAAAAAACCAAGAACAATAAAACCACACACACTAACATGTACCTGTCAATAGACCATATTTCTTTGATTCTGTTCTTCTCAAATATTCAAAGCAGAGAAGTCTATGTGGAACCAGTGTATAAACATTAATGACTAACTACCAGAGAGAATAATTGTAAATTAGAGAGTCATGGATAAACTCTTTCCTCCCTTTCTGTTAGTTATTCTGCAGGAACTCAAAGTCCTATTTCCTACCAGTTACCACAAATGTAGATATCCTCACAACAAATTATTCCCTTCTCAAATATACTGTACACATGGTCTGAGTGAAAGGTCCCTCAGCAGTGATGACATTCTGTGAAATTCCATCACAGAATGAGGCTTTTCATGTACAGCCTAAGGCATAATTTTTGTGCATTTTGTGCTATACATGGATCCTAATTTAATACATGTTTGCCTATATTAGGTATTGTAGCCTGCAATTTAGACTCTAATAGTGGCTCAGGCTAAAGCAGCATTGTTTTCTGATCAAAAATTTCTGCTGTCTAAGAAATCTCCTATAGTCTAAGGTTCTTCCAGTCATATGCCATTAACATAATTTTACTACTCACCTAACCATAGTATAAGTGAAACGTCCAAAGGCAGGCAAACTAGAATCAGAGGCTAGTAAAGATACTGTATAAATTTTCTTTTATTCCATGTGTATCTTCTATAATTGTTAAAGAAACCTGCATACAATAATACCTCTCTCTTTTTGCTTCCTTCCTGCTTGCTGGCTGATAGCTACCATGATCCTACTCTGTGGATCAGAATAAACAAATCAGTCAAGATTTATCCATTTTACCCTGCCAGTCACCCTACAGGCTTTCAAATATACAGAAGCGTATTTGGTGTAGATGGCAAGATGTTGGCAGCAGGAGGACTGCAGGGGTGGCTCCTGTGGGAAAAGGCTAGGGGCTGCCCCTGGGCCAGTCACAGCCAGTTCCAGGCAGACCCATCACAGGCCAAAGCTGAGTCCACCAGCAAAGTCTGTAGCACATCTGTAAAAATGCATGTAAAAAGAGACAGAAAACACCAGAAAGAGAGAGGAAGGGATGGAGGGGGAAAGAGTGAGAAATGACAGAGGGAACACCAAGGTCAGAGAAAGAGGAGAGGGAGGAGGAGGTGCTCCAGGTGCCAGAGCGGAGATTCCCTGCAGCCCGTGGAGGACCTGCACCAGTGCAGGTAGTCACTGCTGTCTGTGGACAACCCCATGCTTGAGCTGATTCCTGAAGGAATTGCAGCCTGTGTAGAGCCCAAGTATAGCAAATTTTCTTGACAGAAACTGCAGCCTGTGGAAGGGACCCATGCTGTACTAGGGGAAAAGTGTGAGGAGGAGCACACAGGAGCTGCTATGGACCAACTGCAGCCCCCTGTTCCCCATCCCCCTGCACCACTTGAGGTGGGGGGATAGTGTGAGACTAGAGTGAAGGAGTGAAGTTGAGTCTGGGAAAGGGGGAAGGAAAGCTGTTATTTTAGTGTTTGTTTCCCACTACTCAAATTACTGAATTTTTTATTTACATAGTTTTAGTTGGCAATCAATTAAGTTAATTTTCCCCAGGACAATTTATTTCACCACAACTGGTAAGCACTCTCCCTGTCTTTATCCCAACCCACAAGCTTTCTTGTTCCTGCCTTTCCTTTTTTCTCCCCCAATCCTGGGAGAGAGGGAGATGAGCAAGTAGCTGGGTGGGAGTTTGGCTGTTAGCTGAGGCTAAACCACAACATGAAGTCATAAGCATGTTTAGTTTCACTGTGATGTTTACAAACCATTTTCTTCTTCTACTAGTAAGAGGGAGCCACACTGGGCTAATCTGTACACCAACACTTCCATCTTTAGTCGTCATTATAGTTACACCTCTGAAACATAAATGACTAACTAACTAAATACCACAACAAGAATGGTCTACCCAGCCTGAATATGAGGCTCCTTTGCATGCACTGGTGATGCAACTACAACAGGCACAATCTGAAACCTAGAAATTGTTAGCTAAAACAATAGGAAGAGGCTTTTCCTCCTCTTCGTTCATCAGCTTAAAATCCAGTACTTTCCCCACTAAGATGTGCAAGAGTTGTAAAATTCTTTTAGCCCAAATATTTTGCAATTCTACTCTTTTTTCTTTTTCTTTTTCTTTTTTTTCATGGCATCACAGTCTTTGTCTGTATTAGCAAGTAATACAGCACAATAAGGGCAGATTTGTACAGCACAGTAGTTAGTGCTGAGAACTCTACATCTACTACACATGGATGTGGGGGATTTACCTTGGAGTAGCTTTACTTTGGCCACCTAGACTGAGTGCCTATTAGAGGTTAGAGTGCATTAGGTGCACTTTTGGAGCACACTTTCTGATACAGGTTTACAGGGGATGGGGATGGGAAGGATAGGGAGAGAAGTGTTTCATGCACTCCAAGACTGTTTCAGGATAGGAACAAAAATATTTTAAGTAGTAGCAATTGGGAGATAAAGTGCATTCTTGATGCAGCCTTAAACACTTATATGCCTGTTAGTTACTCAAAGAAAGTGAAAAGGAATTCCAAAGAAAATAAAATACCTGTAGCAAAATAGGAATACTGTTCTAGTTCTATTTCTTTATATGCAATTCCAACAAAGTTAACTTTATGAAATATGTAAGATAAGGTACATTAACAAATGCTTTCTCTTTCATTCTGTACCACATACACTACATCATACGTGATGCTTAATGTCACAAAGCACAGTGTATTCTGTAGTTTGGATCCCTTCTATTTCCTGGCATATCCAAGCTCCCCATTAAAATGGGTAGGTAGTTATTTGAGTGACATGATGTCTGAAAATAACTATTTTTCTACAATAGGAAATTGTTAAAATCTCATATCTATTATTTAAATAATTATCATATATTCTAATAGATACATAAGATTTTTCTTTTGGTTCCTTTCTGGATGGCTTATTCCTCCTATAACCTGGTATTACTGATTTCACCAAATACTTTCCAACCACAGCCATTCAGGCAAAGAAAAAATAAATATCTGTATTATGCAGCAAGCTGAAATAATGGACATCCTGTACTCAAAGTAAAGGGGACACTTAGGAGCACAGCTGTTTCTTCTTTCATAAAAATTTACCACTTCATTGCTTACAGAAGATTACTATAGCCATTATACACCAAAATATACTATAGTATCCAGAATTTGCATGTGTCAACAGATGTGTTACACAAAAGCCTGCAAAGATAATTAGTCTATTTCCGAAAACATCTTGCCTTGGAGTCACTGACAGGCCTGGGAACCATAGCTTTAAACAAATGTGAGCTACATTTGTGGAGTTTAAATAACAAATCGATTTATTTTTGGCTTTTGCAACATAGCCACTAAGTAAAATTTAGCATCTGTAAATGGCCTCTGTGTCCTAGTGAATGGACTCAAGTTAAGGAGGGGAGCTTTATGGTTGGCCCCTGTCCAGAGTCTGAGGCTTCAGGCTACATTCCTGGGATTTGCTGTCCATGGACTCTTTTTTGCTATGATTAGGTAGTTCTCTGTTAGAACTCATGGCAGCAAATCAATGTCCTTTTCATATTACTTGCTCTGCTTTCTTAACCTTTTAGAGCTCAAAACCCAGAGAGGCCATATTTCATTCCAGCTATATATCATACTGGTAATTTCCTGTTGATTAACAAATATGCTACTAATGTTTACTAGTGGTCCTACCCTAATCCTTATATGCATCCACCACTTCCTGCCTGGCAGAGATGGCAGTGTGATCCATCCAGGGAGTAGACCAGACATGTGCTCCTGGGTCAGCTAATTTGGCAACCGTAAGACATAAATACAAGAAGATAAAAATAGCATCATGTTGGGAAAACTCTAAGAAAAAAATGTTCTAACACACCTTCTTTAGAAATTGGTGGGAGAAGAGAAAAGACAAGGGCAGATGAACTATGATCATTTCTTTTTTTATCTGCTCTGGTCTTTGAGCAGAATATGAGGTGTCAATTACAAAATCAGTAAGAGGGTGGTGGTACCATGCCTACATTTTGTCCTCTAAAATAACACATACAAATGTGTGACTGGACCACCTGAACAACAAGCTGTATTGCTGTTGGCAATGGTGCTTGATACTTGGTTAGGAAACTGCAGACCTTGAAAGTGTTAGGACCTGACGCTAAGTGCATTACAAACCCTCCATGTCTTAGTCACATAGGGGAGTGAGGTAGACACAATCCCTTCTAAAAAGCCTCTACTCACCCTGCAGAAGATAATGCTTTTGCTCCAGCAATCCCAGTTCCCAGGTCAAAGGTGGCAGCCATGCACATACATCTCTCTGAGCACCCATGCATTATTACTTATCACAGAATATGAAGATCAGTGAAGAATCAGGGGTTTATGCTGCCGAAGTTGCTTGCGGAATTAGAAATATGAAGCCACAAAGCAACTTCTAAACATTTAACACTGACTAAAAGTGTGAATGAATGGCAGAACAAAAAACCAAAGCAGCATTTATGCCATGATTCAGGATGGCTTCCTAAAACTATGAGGACATCTTGTCACTCTTTATTAGTTCACACACGTCTAGTCATTCTAAATTAAGACTACGGCTCAGATTACTTATGTAATAAGTGACTGCATTTTGAAGCCAGTTTGAAACACTAACACAGCAGGGCCACTTATAAAAAGTCCAAGTTTATTTACCTGATAACATAAGATTCTTCTGGCTGACAGTGGGGAAAAAAAAAGGGTCTAGCTTCTCACTCACATGAAAACAATAGGGCTGGCTCTTGACATAGAACAAATTACAGAATTTTGATGAAATGTGTTTATGTGTGAAAATGTAAGGGCTAGAATAATCCAAGGAATTTTAGACTACTTCTTCCTTTGAGTTATCCTTTCTACTTTGCACCTAGAGTCCAAGTTTAGAAAAGCTCATAGTAAGTCAGTCTTTATACTCTCTTAAGGAGACTTTGCAATTAATTTTTCTCTTGCACACACAAATTTTCAAGGAACAAGAAAAATATTCATATGTGTATTGTGGGGAATGTAGCATGAACTTTTTCCAGTATTTAACAATGTGATTAAGAAAAAGACATTGAAGTTTTCAAACATATAGAATTGGAAATGAATCAAAACATTACCATGAATAGAGTGATCAAACAAATTAACACTCAGACAGAGCCTTCCTCCAGCATGTAAATGTTAAATAAGGAAATAAAATTCATGCAGACCTTTCAGTCTTTGTGTTCTGTGGATCATCATGCACTGAGTCTCACAAAAGCCAAGGAAAGCACTCTCCCAAGGTTAAGTTACATGAGATGGAAGAGCAAGACAAGAAGGCTGCAAGTAGGAGGTCACTGCCTCCCACAGGCCCTCACCAGGCACTCCTTAACTGCAACTCATTCCTGTGCTTTTCTCCAGAAACCCAAAAATCTGCAGCACAGATACCCAGACTGGAGAGAATATGGAAGTCGCAGATGATGCCATTAGAAAAAAAAACAAAAGGCCAGAAAAGTGAGGCCCATGCACTACACGTGAAACTTAAGAGATTTTAGTTAGGATCTGCTAACAGAAAACCTTGCATATCAATGCTTGTGCTGCTCTATCTAGCCTAGCATAGAAGTATTGTAAAGATTATTATTTTATACATATTACAGCCTTTCTTCTGGATGAGTTGAACAAGAGAGTTTTAAAGGAAGGAACACAGATGTTTTAACATGCCACAGTAGCATAAGAATGTGGCATACAGTGTTTTACCCACAAGATACAGCTGCATAGCTTCATAATCTACCAATTACATTAGGGTTCAACCAGCCTCTAAGAGCTACAACTTCCAGAAGCTCGAAGGAGATTACAATGCTCAATAGACAAAATCAGTACAACTAAAATATTGTCAGCTTCTTCTTCAATAAAAGGCTGATAGAAGACAAAGACTTGAAGCATGCAGTACCCAGCTGTGACCTGCCATTCCAAGTAGCAGTGTTTTGTCTAAAGACGCTTACTTTTCAATGCTATATAAGGAATTTCAAGTATTTGCTGTTATTCCAGTTTTTTGGCTTTCTCAGATTGATAACCCAGAGTGGAAATAGGTAAAAGGAGAACAGATTGTTTTCACAACAGTTTTGTGGGGCCTTTGCAACCAAGCATTCAATAAGGTTACAAGAAACAGCACCTCTCAAAGACAAAATAATCTAGATGAGGGAAAGACCATTTTCCTTTGACTCACTGCTGTTTTTTCTGTTGTGCCCCATCCTCCTAGCTACTGCAGTGTGGCTTGCCAATATATGAAGTACAGTCACTTTTCCCGATTTCCTGGTTATTTTTGAATGGGGGAGGAAGGTGCACTTGGCAAAGCTTCTAGGTCAGAGCAAAAAGGCCTCCTTTTTCACTTTCTGCATTAGAAGCACAGACTCATCACTCAGCCTGCAGAAGATTGTCACAATTTACTCTTTAGCCACATATTCCTTACTTCCCCAATGCAGGGATCAGAGTAGGAATTGAGTAGGTCACTTGAGTACTTTCTAATACTACAATTCCCAAAAGGAGGCAGGGGGAGGGAAGAGGGAAAGCAAGATAATCCATGATTATTACTTGCTCTGCTGACAATCATATGATCAGCCAGGATATGACAAGCAAGGTCTGAAAAGTTCCGGTATAGTGGAAATTTGTAGGGGAGTGGGGAATATTTAGCTAAACAGCACAAAAGATTCTATTTAGCTAGATAATTACACAGTCTCATCACTGTAGTATTTGAGCACAACCAATATTTATAAGTAGAAATAACATGCTTTCCTTCTTCCTTTATGTTTTTGGTGTTTTTTTAATTCTTTCTATTCTGCATGCAAGAAAAGCAGCTTAATTTCTAGGATTTTAGTTCTCAAAAAAATTCTTGGTCTATGTATGAGCAACTGTGCATGAGGATAACCTAAGCCACAGAGCTAGTTGTATTTTAATTTTTGAGAACACTCAGTTCCCCACTTATTCTTGTTACTTTCCCTATAATGACATTTTGCTGTTTTGTTTGTAAGCAAAGCTGCATCCATCATTAACCTGCTCTACATTGGGTTAGCTATTCAGATCTGAAAGTAAAAGTCTACCTCCATCATGAATACACCTATCAGCAGTACTGCCAGCTTTCTCTACATCTAGTCAAAACTTCCTTATCCAAATGTGAGGTACTTGAAGAAAAAAAATGATTTTTCAGCTAAATGGTGCTAGTCTCTGAAGCAGAACCTCAAGTAGATTGGTACATTACAGCCAACATAAGAAAATGTAAGAGTAGATCTTCCGCTTTAATGTTTTTGCCATAAGCACAGCTGCCAATAGTTAGCCAAAGACATACTGCCTCTGTTTCTTACACTGTCAAACCTTGACCTAGTTTTCTCCAGCACCACCTAAAAATGTTAAATTTGGCTGAGGTAAAAGAAAGAATAGTTCTTCTATAGGACACGAAGCAGACAAGGTTTTTGTTTAAAAAACAAAGGAGGTATATACAAAAAAATACTTTAAAAGCTGTTGTCAGGTGACCGTTCATCAAAGAAGCCTTGCTCAAACCATGTCAGAATGGCCTAATGGCTGTGAATCACCACCATGCCAGTTCCAGAGTAAGAACTGCCTCTTCCTGCTACAATGCTTTCCATTGTTTTTGTTCAGGCTGAACTAGAGTCAAAGTGGGAGCCACTTCTTGTGAAGTTTCCTTCATTACGAAGTTCAGTAATATATGATATAGTAATTTGTACCTTCTTTTAAATGGGGGGATATAAGTAACAAGGCAGGTAATGGTTTCTGAAGGCTTTATCTTCTCTTATCTAAGGATTGGAATGGCAAAAAGCCTTGTATGATTCTTTATGAATGAGTGACACCTGCTGGACAGAATAGGCTTTTAAAAAAAATATGTCCCTGGAGTTCTATATTATTATGCTAGAAAAATGCTATTATTATGCTGGGAAACTGACATCCAGCACAAGCAGTAAGGTTTCAAAATAAGAACTGGGAGAGAAAGAAAAACAAAACAAACTCTAACTGGATGCCAGAAACCACTGAGCCCAAGCAGCTGCCCATAAAGAGACTGAGCTGGCCGCCTGAACCATGCTCCAGAAGTCTTTGCTTGATGAAGATTCAGCACAGGAAAATCAAATTCTACACTGTGTTTGTATGTATCATAAATAACATCCTTCCCTCCAAGGAACAAAGGGGGGGATCCCATTTGGCCCTTAATTTATCCTTCTCTCTTTTCTTTTGGAAAGGGTACAGGGAAGGAAGGAGGAGTGGTAGGAGATAATCCAGACCAAGCACAGTTTGAGCCCTAAGATTAGAGACCAGCAGATTTACTGCTGTATTGTTTCTGTGTTCACCGAGATGCAGCTACAGCTTAAGCACTTCTCAGTGGACACTGGGAGGATAAACAGAAACAGGCCAAATTAGAGAACTAAGAGGTCATTCCTCCATTCCTGCACAGGACATTTCAGGATCCGTTGAGTGCCTCTAGTTCAGTGATTGAGTGAAGCTGCACTAACAGCTAGACAAGTGAGGCTAGCTACAGGCATCTCTTGGGAAAAGTAATAGAGATACAGCAAGTGGTTCTCCAACCCAAAGTTCAGAGCTCAAACCCAGATTTAATATATAACATTGCACAAAGTATAGATTTAGAAGGTTATGCACATTTTAGGTAACTAAAAATTTTAACATAAATACTTTTTCAAAGTTCTCACTTTTATTTTTTAGTAATATAATCAGAGTTAAATAAACCAGTTAATTTTCACTTTAGTTTTGAGCACCAAGTTTAAAAAAAAGGCACAAATGACATCTGTAGTAATGAAACTTTCTAATACATTTACACTAGTTGTTAATGACAGTAAGTATATTAGCAAAATACCAAGATGTAATACCACAGGCATCTTCACCAATATTCAACCAGTAAGGTTCTAAGAGGCAACGTGTTTGAATACATTCACCCAAAATACTTCTTTCAGCTATTTTTCAGAATCATAGAGTTATCAAAGTTGGATGGGATATCTGGAG
>VZTL01065392.1:4842-14948 GCA_013400535.1 Scopus umbretta | reverse complement strand
AAGCTGAAACCAGGACACTCTCTAATACTTCTTCCTCCTCACACAATTTTACCCTGATCCAGCATGGATGCTCCACAGGACACAGTTTCCTTTAGAAAAGATACACCTTCTCCAGTTTGGGCTCTTCTGTGGGCTGCAGTGTGAGTAACTGCTCCGGCACCATGGAGCACCTCCTCTTCCTCTTTTTCTGACTTTGGCATTCCCTCTGCTTTTTCTCTGTTTGTTCCCTCTTCCTCTGCCTGTCCAGTGTTTTTTTTTTTCCCTTTCTCAAACACACTTTCACACAGACACCACCAGCTTGGCTGCTGGTCTCAGCTGTGTCCTTTTGAAGCCAGCTGGAAACAGCTGTGTCTGGCATGGAACAGCACCATGCCTCTTCTCACAGAGGCCACCCGTGCCCCCCCACCCCTACTCCCATTACCAAAACCTTGCCAGCTATACCCAATACAGTACCATTTTTCAAACACAACATTTTAATGGGAAAAAAAAAAAAATCTCTGCTAATTTGCGTGATGTTTCTTATTTCATTCACTGATGCCTTGAAAAGTATGGTTAAATATTCTTATATATGCTGCTTTCTTCCTTGTACTACTTTTACTGTATTTTGCACATATCCTAACAAGGTATTAAAAAGTTAACACTAAAAATTATCTTGCAGCAGATACCTCCAAATAAGTAAAATAATGGTGGAACAAGAATGCCTGTGAGAGAAAGAAAGCCTATAGGAGACACCAGGTTCTGAATCTGTACTGCTAGAGATGTACTTTGGGTAGGATGGTCTTGTGAATATCTTAAGTGTGCAGCAGAATTAATTAGTTGAAAATAATCTCAGTCCTGGGATTTTTGTGCTACATGGCCCTCCAGATATCTAACAGAGCAGTCTCATTGCTGACATAGAATATGTATCTATTAGATATGGAGGAAAAGCTCACCCTTTCTCTTACTTTTTAATGGTTTCTATGCAAAATCTCTCACTCTTGAGTGTTGGACTTACAGAGTTTCATGTGCCAGCCTTAATGGAACAGATACTTTGTTTATCAGGTAAGTCTGAAGCAGCCTATTATGTTCTGTCATAGGATTTTTTTAATCCCCCCCTTCTAATAACTACTTCCTGCCATCAAGATGTAGGGCTTCAGTTAATCAGTATTAATTTGCATACTTTGCTTTGACTTAAGTTGGACTACTCTTTTATCTCAGTTCTCAGCCTATGTTAAAGTATATTGTTTTCCATATTACTTTGATAAACTATGTCAGAAATTGCTCTGTTAAAATGCTTTAAGCCAAAATCCTGATCAAAGCGATTTATGAATTTGTTAATGACAGGTTATTAACTGACAGTCAGTTACATACTGACTATACATCATACATTCAGGATCAATATTGGTAATACAACATACAAACCATAACATTAGTTTTGCACAATGTTCCTAAATGCTTGGGTACTGTCACTCTGCTAACTGGGTACAGGCTGCTCTCAGTGGCCAGGAGAGCTGGCCATCAGGAGGCTGTGCTACCAAGCCTGTGAAGTCTTTGGATGCCCTGGGGTCATTACCAGCAGGGACAGACCTCCAAGATGCTTCCTTTCCAAGGTCTCTATCCCAAAGCTAGAAATGTTAATGATGCTTTTATACTGTTTATCAGGCTGATTCCTCCTCCTTTTCGAAAGTCGTTCTGGTATTTCCCAATTACTGTTGAACCCAGCTGATGATCATCATTAGTTTGGGGCTAATGCTTGTCTTCCTCTTTAACAAGATGAGTTTTTGGCAAATGTGCTCATGATAGTTTTGTTTATTCAGTACAGACACACAGAGACACAGAGACATGCAGATTCACAGACACACACACACACAACGCTTGGACTCAGTCTTATATTAAGAGCTGTTTTCATGCAGGTGAATTGCTATGGGTAGGTCATGTAGGCACCTCCACATCCTCCTTTTTCAATCATTTTTTTGTAATTTGCAGGTTATCCTAATACGATAGAGGAATGATTATGCGAAGAATTGTGTGAGAAGCACAGTCTTTTTCTCTTGCTCTCTTTTTCCTCAAACCTGTGTGCACACATGCACACACACACATGCTTTTTTAGCTATCTCAAAATATTTGAAGGATTGTACTAATAGAACTGGAGTTGATGACCTAAAATAATGTCATAATCTAAACCATATAATACCATTTAAACTTAAAATTTAGGTAACTTTACTCAGCTGTGTCTAGTCATCACCTGTGGAATCAGGAAAATTAAGTTTCATTTCATTGTGTTGTAAATGCTGCAAAATGTTTCTAAATTCATTAAAGGGGAATGGGAAAGAAAGAACATAAGATCTTACTTTTCATCCATTTGGTTGCAGAATATTTCTCAAGAATTCATAGAGTTCCGTAAGGAAATAAAAATCTAAATTAATTTAATAACTAGCCAAAGGAGACCTTTTCACAACATTTAGAGACAACAAAATATCATCATTGCACTTTGAATGAGAGAAACTGGATGTCATGGTTTTTGTGCTCCTCTATAGGCACTGTCATGTCAGGTAGCACCAGTGTCATCAATGATAATGGGAAGAAAGAAGCTCTTCAAGTAAGTGCAGTACCATTTATCTCACTGGTGAACACTACTAATCTTTATATGAGAGAAACTAATAGACAACATAAAGGAATATTTTTTTTTCCTGCAAGACTGATAAATGTGTTTCTGATCATTTATTTAGAAAGTATCCAATGAATAGGTAGATTTAGAGCCATGAACCACTCAAAGCAACATGTTACATGTTAGAAGATTTCTTCTTCTTCCTTTTTTCTTGTAACTAAAATGTAGGTAAGATTAACTGATATTTTGAAATCTCATCAAATAATATTGACCTTTTTGAGTGCAATCCTAGAAAGTTCAAATTTCAATTTTGGTATATTCATACACACACACACACACACACACACACACATGAAATATTGAATAGTTATGGAAATAAATGTGTACTGTTTCAAGATTATATTTGTATAGCAATATGAAATGTGCATCAGTTACTCTTTGACCAAAACTTTTTCCATTGGACAGTCTTCTGAAGTAAAATCTTGATATTCATTTTAAGTGTTGGAATATACAAACTTTTTTAAAAGAGATTTTTCTCCAGGGACAAAATTCTGGGCAGAGACTTACAAAAAGAAGTATGAGAACTAACTGAAGTGCTCAACACACATTTCCAGAAAATTACCAAAGGCAAGGTTTAAATGAACAGCAGATTGGTGCTGTTTAAGTTCAATGGACACAGCATGTCACTCTGAGACACTTTCTTATCCTCTTAGTGGATTGATCAGAAGAGAGCTCTCTTCCTGGTTCTGCCGTTCAGCATAAATGACCTTCTATGCTTTGTCAACCTGTCAGCCTGGCTTGACCTATAATATAGACCTAACTTTTGCCCTGAGTAACTTTTAAGATATTGATTCCCCAAAGGAGACATAGATGTTACACAGTGGCTGGGATTGATTCTGAAAAAAACATTGTCATATTGTTAAGACTCAGAAGAATTTTCTAACCCCTTAGTGGGTAAATAAAATGTTTTCTTCCAGTCTATTTAGTGGGCTGCAGCTCAAGATGTCAGATGTTAGATCAAGTGTCTTTAAACTGTGATCATTGACTCAAGACCTCCCATCCAGGAAACACAACACATTTCACATCACCATTGAAATACGGATGCCAGAGGACTTAGAAAAAACTTCTAACAAAGAATAAGGTAGCCTAAACTTAACTACTGAACAGTAGAGTTTGTATTCCTTTGTAATTTTTTTGTGCTCATGTCTATCATCCTGTGTCTATGTACTGTCTTTTATAGCTATAGACACTTTAATTCAAACTCACATAAAACCTAAATAGATTTTTTTAAGCACTAATTTTAAAATGCTGCTAAACTTACCTGCACATCAGCATGAACAAAGACACTGTGACAATAAACATTTATGTATCTATCGTGTATTGCAATTTTATTTTTTTTAAGAGTTAAACATTGTTAAGAGAAAACAAGCTTTCACAAACCTTTCTCACCTAGTGTTAAGTTGGAGAAAAACAACCAAATAAAAACTTTCTGTATATTTGGACACATTTAAAATTAAAATGTGCAGATAAAGTCCTGGTCCTTTTGATTCTTTTAAGTGTGAATTAACTTTTTTACTTTCTCTGTCTGAAAATGAGTGACATGGACTTGATGCTTAATTATGACATTAAAATATTTTTAAGATGTGAATCCAACATTGAAAAAAATCCTCAATATGAAGCACAACAGGAAATTTCAAAATGCAGAAAATTGCAAAGGCTTTGAGATTTTTTAAATAGAAAAAATAATTAGTAATAATACTTGGGACACACTCCTGCTTATATAGGAGTCTAATACAGTTTTAGAAATTGGTAAAAGAAAAAAGATTTTGGTCTTTACCATATGAACTTAATTAATGACTTTCAACTACATTACTTTTCCTATTTTGAGAACTTTAGTAGATGGGAAACAGCCCAGAGGAATGTGAAGCTTGCATAAGAGTGAGTTCTGAGATGTCAAGATGAGTTAGAATATTGTTTACCTGCTAGAGTGAACAGCACCATACCCCACATGTCTGGGATTGATAACACTGATATAATAATGGTCAGTGAAGAAAACATGCAATAGCAGATCAGCTTCTTGAAGGAAAGGGAACACACCTCCTCATCTATTTTCTTTGCAGGCTGGAGAAGCTACATTACCAGAAGACAGCACAGAGCATGTTGCATCTTTTGCTATTTTTCTTATTTCAAAATAACTTCTGTAGCAATGCTGTCCTTGATAGAACAAGCTAAAATATCACCTCCAAAAAATATAACCCTTTTCTCCTAAAATGACATTTGGAATCATTAGAAGGTACTTAACTACACATAGAGATTGGTCTTAAGGATGTAAAGATAGAACTGTTCCAAGGACAGAAGCAACTGAACTTAAGGTCATGTATTATTGTTCATAAACCTATCCTTCAGAATAAAGTACTCTTTATTTAACTGTGATCAGAATAATGATCATATAAGTATATGCAATACCATCTTTTTATTATACATATTAAAGATGAATTTGGTTTTTGTTTCATTTTCTTTATAATATAAAAATATTGATAAAACAAGGGACTGTGACACTGATGAGAAGAGGAAAAAGTTAAGGCAGACCTCAGCTGAGATCCTTGTTAAACAGAAAGAAAAACACAAATGTGTCCTACATGATTTTTCTAAGAGCAAACAAGAAGGTCTATGAAAATAAACCTAAAAAGAAAACTGTCTTGCAAAGACTTAAAGGAAAAAGGAAGAGGGGAGGGGTGAAGATAATTTATAAGCCATTTTTATTTCTGTTTTATTTCATTTTGACCCATTGCTGAGAGTTACCTCTTCAAGTTTCTATTCAGACTTGCTCCTGAATTTAGAAGTCTTGTAGATTTGGAGAGGGAAGTGGGAAGGGTCTGTGGGGGGAATATTACTCACACTCTTGGCATGGTCTGGACACATCCACACCAGACTTCTCACAAACAAAAAATAATTTAACCTGTGTATATATAATTTGTACAGAAACATAGCATTTTCCTCATGCATCTCTACAAAGTATGAATAGCACTATTTATGTGCAGTACCATGTTGCATTTACCACACCATCTGCATTTTTTCTCCTCACATATATGTGTTCATTTCCTTGTAGAGTAATCCTTGCCCTATCGGTATTTTAGTGTTTCATAGTGTTAATGTGTTTATATTAACAACAGCCATATAAGAGAATGTATACATATTCAGCTATTGCAAACAGGAAATATGAACTTTAGGCATTGCTCTTGATAACAATAGGGTCTGCCTGTATTATTATACTGTAATTCATGTGTTCAAAATTCTGCTCTCTTAAAATTCATTACAGCTGGAAGTACTTAACATTTTGTGCATAAAATTTGCTGGCATCAAATCAGACTCTTAAAATGTGACAAGCACATAGTAGCTACTTTAGAAACAGTTGTTAGCAAGCAGTTTGATGTCATCATACATCAAAACCCACCAAAATATCCAGAAAATATCAAAATTCCTTCAATTTTTTATTTTTATTTTTTTTTTTTTTACTTTTAATTTTAATACAAGTTCTGCAGTGTGCCAGCTACAGTCCTACCATTCATGCTAGGAAAAAGTCATTCTGTGTGTTTAGTAGTGAAAGAATACCACAGAGATCTCAGGGCACACACACAAAGCAACAAACCATGGTCGTCTTATGTCCTCAGCTCTGGGTACTCAACTTCTCAAGCTCAACCTCAGAATGCCTCACAGGATGGCTGCTCCATGGGCTCAGGATGTCCCCATGGGGCATCATGGCAAGGTCTGGCAGCCAGGACCTGTCACAACACCCAGCCAGGAGCAGGGCAGCTGGGGGACACCGGGGGCAGGCCCAGCCCTGGGCATCAGGCTGCTTATTGGGGATGGGCTGAGACCAGGCCAGAATATGGGCCCACAGGTGTGCTTGGCTCAGCAGGGCCCATGGCTGGGCAAAGCAGGGCCGAGCTCCAGCAAGGCTGGAGACCAGCCCTGCTATGGGACAGGGATTGTAAGACCTGGACATATTGGAGAGAGTCCAGCAAACGGCTACTAAGAATGTGAAGGGATTGGAGATCTCTCCTATGAGAAAAGGCTGAGGGAGCTGGGACTGTTCAGCCTGGAGAAGAGAATGCTCCAGAGGGATCTTATTAATGTATACAAACACCCGAAGGAATGGTGCAAAGAATAGGGAGCCAAGCTCTTTTCAGTGGTGCCCAGAGACAAGACAAGAGGCAATAGGCACAAACTGTAATACAGGTGGTGCCATCTGAACATCAGGAAAAACTTTTGCACTGTGAGGGGAGACGGAGCACTGGTGCAGGTTGCTCAGAGAGGTTGTGGATTCTCCCACCTTGGTGATATTCAAAAGCCATCTGGATGTGGTGCTGGGCAACAAATTCTAGGTGGCCTTGCCTGAGCAGGGGGCTTGCACACGATAAACTTGAGGTCCCTTCCAATCTCAATCATTCTGTGACTCTGTGATTTATCCTTTTTTTTTTTTAGTTTTCTGAACTTTCTGGTTTTTGATGAAGCA
Organism: Scopus umbretta; assembly: GCA_013400535.1. Taxonomy (NCBI): domain Eukaryota; kingdom Metazoa; phylum Chordata; class Aves; order Pelecaniformes; family Scopidae; genus Scopus; species Scopus umbretta. Next base: position 7,845 of record VZTL01065392.1, on the reverse strand, counting down.
ATGGAAAAAAAATGGCGCAAATGTTTTTTACACTCAAACAAGTATGCAAAGTATTTTATTATTACAAAACCTGTAAAATTATATTACTAATGAAGATAAACCCTAGAATTAGTGTTATTTTGTCCTTTGAGAATTTTCATTTTAAAGCAGGTTTGTTTTAAAATTAACAGAAATCAATGCTGCATTGTTGTAAACTGAACAATTATACAATGGTTTGCTTGCTTCTGTCTCTCAGCATCTTAGAGCTGGGGCTTCCTGGTAGAGCGTAATGGAAGATTTTATTGAATAATATGCTTTGAATTAATCAACAGAATGATAACTTCATATGAAATTGGCTATTTTAAGAAATCTAATCACCGACATTGTGTTATCTAATTATGCTTATCATTCTCCTTTAAAAATTTTATTATACCAGCTGTACTTAATACATAGTCTATGACATTTGATTAAAAATCGTGTTTAATGTTGACTGCATAAGACCATGGCACATATTAAAATAAATAAAATGTGTTTTGTGTTTGAAATGATAATACCATTTTCACCTATTGTATAGGTAATGAAGCAATTTTAAAATGGATTCTCAAGTTATTAGCATTTAATGACATCCCAGTAGTAATCATCTTATGAAATGGTGAGGAACTTTGTAGAAAGATATGAATGATTGACAGCCAATGAAGACGATAAATAAATGTGTGACATTTTGCTGAAGTGTTATTAAATGCTGGACACAGGTTTATGATAAAACATACTCTTTTCCTTTTGAACAAAAAAGGAGCTGAATATTTTCCCATCATTATTTTTGGGAAACTCTGAAAGCAAATGCAAGAGTCATCACTAAATACTGCTTGCCTCCCCGGGATGGGTAAACCAGATTATTTCCTGATATGATCATTAACCACTCAGTTCACTGTGGATCAGTGATAATTTCACACTGAGTATAAGGAAATAAGTGGCAAGTAATTTGCTTTTTCAAATAAAACTAATTACAAGAAAAATAACAACAAAGTAATACATGAGAGTGCAGTAATTAAAAAGAAGACATAATCATACAATGGTAATTAAATGATGTGGTAAATGATAGATGCTGCATGATACATTTTTGTATTTCTTTCTTTTATTTTGTTTTTATTTGTTTTTAAGAATCACTTTTTATATACTGACTCTGAATTAACCCCTTGGCAAAAAAGAAATTTCCTATGAAGTGCACATGGACATTTGTTGCAACTTTTTATTTTATTTTACATCAAACATGGGCAATTAGCTCAGCCTTTGGGGGTCTTTTTATGTGCATTTTGATTCTGGTATTTTTAGTCTTATAAGAGAGGAAAATAATAATATCTGGAAAATAGGAACCAATTCCTTCAATATAACAAACCAACAGTCTTGAGTGTGGCTTCTGAGGTGCATAAACACTTGAAAATAATGGGGCAATTAGTGCTTATCTTTCTCACATGGTTTGTACAAGTGTGTATCGCACACTCAGAAAACTAAAGACAATTCTACAGTTATCCTGAAAAGGTTATCAAGCTGTTCTTATTACGTGAAATTGCATGTTTGAGAAAACATACATTTTGTATTGCATATAGTATAGATAGTGAGGATGGTTTTTTACTGTTATTCCCTTTTAAGGCATCTGCAACATCCAACTTTGTATGCTTGCATCCAGCGTAGCCATTCAGAAAGTCCCTGGAAGAGCAGGTTCCTGGACAGGGCAGGCAGACGTGTTTTTCCCCTCCTCCTTGTAAAAGAGGGGCTACTATGCAGTAAAATGAAGAATAAAGAGTCATGGAGGGGGTAAGAAACAGTAATGAAGAAGGAACCTACTAGAAAATAGTGTCCTGCAGGGGAGTCTGCTGGGTAAAGGAGAACCTGAGGACTTGCCTTCACATGAACTGCAGATCAGGCTCCACCTCCTCTAATTTCTTCCCAGCATACCCTGCATTTACCCTCTTTGCTTCAATGAATTCTAATTTTAGAAGAAATAGCTCTTTCCTTTGACTATGCTGCAGAACACGGTTTCTCCTTTCGAAACATTCTATAGCTCAGGTTTGATGCAACTCTCCAAAACATTAAACTATGCATAGAAAATATAGGCTGAAGAGTGTCAAGGTCATTTTTTTCCTTCATTTGTTTCACTGCCTAAGTTCATTCCTTGAAAGCAAAGATTTCATGTAAATAGGGGCTGCAAACTGATAACGTTTTCTAATTTAACTCATAAAACTCAGTGATTTAAAGATCACTATCAGTGAATAAAGCTTTACTCGTACACACCTAATAAATTAGCTCTTCAAAAGACCTAAGAGATTTGTGCTGCCTCCTTATATCTGAGTACAGTCAATCTTACTTGCATGCTGTTTAGGACACTGCTGAGCAATTACATACTATCCTACTTGGCAGCATCAGAGAACTTAGGTACTCTAAAATGAAGTTATGCCAGTTGGTCTCATGGGTCTCCAAAAAGTCTGACTGATATAAAGAAGATGTAAATTGTTCTTTCAGATTTAGGTACTAAGAGTCTCAACATTTTAGCAGATCATTCATGAAATATTGAGATTTTAAAAAAACTTTTTCTCTGCAAATGTCTTTAGAAAACAGAAAGTGTTTTAGTGTTTGTATATGTATATGTGTATGTATATGTACATGTACATGTATATGAACATGTACATGTATATACTATATACACATATATGTACATATGCACACACACACATATATATTATATATATATAGATTAAATGCTTCTAAAAACTTCTTCTCAGTCAACAACTAATGAGAAGTTATACTTCTCTGAAATTAGGATGGGAAACCCAAAATCCATTCCATGTTTATTTAAATTTTCAGTGCCGTATTTATAAGGGAAAGATCTCTTCCTAAGACTCATTTTACTACATGAGAATGGTTTTCCCTTCCCTGCCACGCCCTTCTCTTTTCTTTCCCCTTCCCTTCCCCATCTCCTTCCCTTTCCCTTTCCCTTTCCCTTTCCCTTTTCCCTCTTTCCCCTCT
>VZTL01065386.1:5167-27995 GCA_013400535.1 Scopus umbretta | reverse complement strand
AAAAAAAAAAAGCTCCCAAGAATGAGGAATTCCAGTCAGGAGAAAACAAACCCTGAGACTAGGCTATAACCATGCATTAACCTGTACTGTTGAGATCTAGAACACAGTTTTGAACAGCTGAAAACTGTAGTGGATATTTTTATCCTTGCAAGATATGTCAATATGTTCAATGCAAGCACAGTTTCAAAATGAGAAATTAAAATCTTTCTGCTTTTCACTTGAAATAACTAGAATGCTTTATAGTTGAAATGTTGGGTCCTCTGAAAAAATAGGGAACAATGAATGTTTGCCTTTGTCATATTGATAAGACAGTAAACACTGTATCTACAACTATATATTTTGATGCTGTTCCCTACCTTAGAGTGTATATTCAAGAGAAAGTTTTAGAAATTACAGTCAGTGGCTGAACGCAAGGCTCCAGTGGATGTCAGCCTCTTTAAGTAACGCAACTTGTTTTGTGCACACAGAAGTTATTCTTCTGTGGAAAACTTACCAGCTTTTAAAATGTCAATAGTTTTAAAGGTTTTCTTTTTCTTCTGGTGGTAGGCACAGCCACTATTTCTCCTAGTAGTTATGATATAACAATATACTTAAGTTGCAATTTTGTATGTGCATCTAATCCCTAATTTAGGGACATGGTTTAGTGGTGGATTTGGCAGTGCTACGTTACCAGCTGGACTTGATCTTAAAGGTCCTTTCCAACCTAAATGATTTTGTGATTCTATGATTCTAATCAATTAGAAACCAGTTTCAGGCCATAGATTATATCCTGGCAGCCTGGAGTCCCCATGTTAACATGTTTAAATTTGTACCTTTCCAGCCTCAAAGAAAGGATCAACGGCACTGCGGATTTCAGACCCAGAAATACAAACTGGAACCTGGCAGCTTACACTGCGTACTTGGTTCCCGCCAGGAGGGAGCCCCGTGCATTGCTGTACATGCTCACAGTTGCCCTTCAGGGCCTTGCAATAGCTCTTGGTTTCCTGTTGCTTAGGAGGCTTCTGCACAGCACCTCACCAGGGCTTTGCTCTCACTTACAGTTGCTGTTGCACAAATATTCCTTGCTCGCTGCAGGAGATTTGCAGACCACATCGGCAGTCGGTTGTGAAGTGTGTTGGTATTTGAGAATTCTGAATGAATGGCATACAGAAGAGTTAGGAAGCTGCAAAGAGTCTAAAACTGCCTCTGCCTATTTCAGTTTTGCTGTAATTTAATTCTTCAGTGTTGAATAGATAGTTACAATTACTTTAGGTAATCTTGTTCTTTTTTCTCAGCACTACTCCTTTGCGTTGACAGGGTACAGAATGCAGAACAGAAAAAAACTCTGAAACAACAGGGCTTGCACCTTCAGAACAATGTGGCTATGTGGAATTTTACCAGCTGGTTTTGCTTCTGGCTGTGAATTGCAAGCTATTTGTTTGCTACCAGCACAATGTCTCTAATCAGTGAACAGAAATGGCAGTCTTCTCCAGGGATTTCATATCCAAAACAGATCCAGAACACTTGTTCAATGGTGACTGAAGGCATAGATTTGTCTGCTGTCTTCTGAGATGCAAGAACAGGGGAAGACTGGTTCTGCACCGAGTACTCTTTGCATATCTTACTACCCCAACCTATTTTTTAGAAAAATGGTTATATACAGTCATTTTGCCTGGGAATTCCTCTTTCAGTGCTGCCCTTCTCTCACTCCTTGTAAAAAGTCTCTTGTTCAACAGCAGATTTCTATATGGAAAGCCTATTGAGAGGGTCCCTGCAGAACATATTCAAGAGTCTGGGACTTGTTTGAGGCAGCTGAAAAACAAATATTGTTAAGATAGCATAAGCTACCATACTGAGAAAAAAATGGTGAGAGGAAAGTAATCAAAATGTAAAATCTGTTGTGTATTAATATGTCACTCAAAGTAGAAAGAATGTTCTTATGAAGGAATACCAAATGCTCTTATTAAGGAAAATTGTAACAGTGATACAAGTTTCCAGAGGGAGGGAAGAATCCTGCTGTCCTGTCCTGTGATCCAGCATGCAGCTAGACCCCTGCTATGTGAATTAGAAAGAATTTGAGAGGTCTATGATATGTTAAACATACTACTTAATGGTGCAATTGAAGGACAGACACCACAAAAGAAAGTGTCTATCCAATTTATACAACACCCCCCGCCCCCCCAACCACCAACCCAAAATATAACTAGTAGATTTAAAAGCAGAAGTAAAACTGAAAGGAGTGTCAGGCGACCATGAACTGATCATTAACTTAGTAAGTAGCAATTTTAACATGTCAGTCCATCATCCTTTTCTTTTAACAGGTCCAATACTCCCTGGTTCCATTTCTTTCTGTAACCATTCACCTGAAGGGTAAAATCACGCTGTTACCTACTTCTTTAACCACTTACTGCATTTACCTATAACTATATCATTTTGCAGACACATTTTAGAAGGACTGCAAGCACATTGTTTAATCTTTTTGGGAACTGACATGAGATACTGCAGCTAGCATCCTGTGAAGTCATATGGACCAGCCTCGCTTCACCACTTGTTTTATCCATCTGATTGCAGGCCACAAATGTGACCTCTCTTCTGTCTCTTAGAGCTGTTAGAGTATGCTTGGCTTCAGCTAACATCCAAAAATTGACAAAAGGCAACTACTTGATTTGAGAAAACAATGGGGTTTTTTCCATTTTTACTTTTTTAAAATGAAAAATAACTCAAAATTGCAGTGGGAAATGAGAGGTTACTATGTCCAGACACCATTCCTTGTTTTTTTACCAGTGATTCAGGACTGGACCCTGTAGCTAGGTGACTCATTCTTGGTGATTTCCCACCTCACTTGATTCCATTTGTTGTGGATTAGTCTGTCGGAAGAAAAGATATCCAAAAGTACAAGAATTCTTACCTTAAATTGACTAGAAATACTCTGCCTCATATTCTAGAAATGTTCCTTAAAGTTATTTCTTGTCTCTTTCTGCTAATAAATATCTGATAGAAAAACTCATTCAAATGGAAGAAAAACATCTGGTTTCCAAAAATAACATACTAACCCTTAGCAGCTTCAGCAAGCATTAGTGCAAGCAGGGATGGATTGCGTACTTTCAGCTTTTAATAAACAGTGGCTGGCTCTGAATTGGTTCACAGCAGAATTTAAACAATTGACTTGACAACTATTGTCCCCTTTCTGTTTTGTCACAGAGACACTATTTACCCCTTCAGTATAAACCCTGAGCCACAGCAAAGAACTTATTCGCTTCTCTGTTCCAGGATTCATATATGTATATGACCGAGTGGACTGCTCATGTACTAAAAGTATTGTAGCGTTTTCTCATTAATAACTTGACTTAACTAACTTGAAAAGAAAGAAAAAAAAATCAGGAAAGATTGCTGCCTGCTTATCACCATTTAGAGTCACAGTTACATGTATAAATCTACATTTTGATCTGAAGAAGGATTAAACAGATGATTGTATGGATTATTAATCAGGTTTATAGTCACTTCTTGTACACAGTGTTCATGTCAATACTTACGATATCTTTTTGAAGACTACATTATGTGTTCTTAAAAAATGAATGACAAAATTAGTACTCATGGATACCATAAAGAAAAAGAACAGTTGAGCCAAGTGTATTACAAGCTTTCTTTAAGGTTGCACTAACAATTTCTCATGTCTTAGATCTTCAGGGACTTGGGGAAGTTAGCTTGGGCCTTTGTCCTTCTAAAACTCATGCTCTCTGAAACCTACAAGTAAGGAAGCAAATCAAAAAGAATTGTAGCATTGTTTTTTTGCAGTGAGAATGCTTGTCCCCTGGAGTCTGAACTGAGACAAACTTATTTTCTGCAGGTCATTGAACAGGCAGAACCCAGTGGCCTCCTGGTAAAAACCCCCATATCTCCAGACTAATCCTCTTAGCTGGTCTGTCTGGTTTATCTCGTGATAGCAGCCAGAACAGAAAACAGCTGGAAATTAGAATAGGTAATAGTAACAGCTACAGAAGCATAGGAGTTCTTGCTACAGGTAAGAAAAGCTACTATGGAAAAAGGGTTGGTTAATCATTAGATTTTTCCATGAATACCTGCAAGTAAAATCAAACTGTTGGAGTCCTGCTTAAGATGGGCTTAATGTAAGATGCAACAGAAATAACAGAACGCCATGCCTAGAAGTACTTAGAAAGACACAGGTATCCAGGGTTCAGACCACCATCAGGTAGTAATGTGAAGCTATGCATGTACCTTGAATTACACTGATAATTCTCTTTAAGTGTGTTAGCTAAACAAGTAATGGAATAATAGTCTTCCATGGCAAGCTGCCATCCATATCTGCCTTTCCTGTATTATATAATTAAATGCAAACTTACAATAAATATTTCCATTCTGGGTAGCTGCCCATGAGTTGGAAATGGTTTTGTAAAAGGAGCATTTTAGTAAATTAACTTTCCATACTCATGACTCTTGAATAATAAAATTTATGAGTAATGGAATACCCAAAATAATTATTCTAATTATTGTTTCTTTCAACAGATGTATTAAATATGTGACAATTAAGGGAAAATTTTAAATAGATCATGATATTAAAATTAATCTGTAATCCTGGGGTGAAGTTGTTATTAATCTTTCACTACATGAGTATGAGGGCAAAAATTTGTCCTTTAATTTAATGATGAGAATGAAAATCACTGGAAAGCTTTCCAAAGGAGTTTTAGATTGATTTGGGGCTGTCTGTGCCTGGGTGGCCAAAGGTGAATGACATGGGATATGAATGTTCATGCCGCAGAGGTGACAAAAAGTGCAGCTACCATAGCAGTGAAAGTCTATTTGTATTCAAAGAAATGAAGTAAACAGAACCCTAAATCTCTCAATTTAACTGAGGTAATACTATCCTCTGAAATGGACTTGGGTAAGACTAGAAAAGATGGCCCACAGTGACTCCTGATGCTGTAAGGGAATGGGAATTTTCCTTGCTTTGTGGAAGCATTTTAAGAACCCTCAGCCTCACTGAGTAGAGAAATAATGAAAACATATAGCTAATCCACTAATCCAACCTGAGGTTTCACACTGGAAAATTTGGTGTCATGTCAAAATCTGCTGGATTCCTTCTTAAAGCTGTGGTGTAATTTGTTTTCACAAAAGGAAATAGATTTGTTATAGAATGGTAATTAAATGGCAGGAAAGAATAACATAAGGCTGCAGTTAAATAAGGAACGTTACCCAGTGTGCTACCTAGGAAGAGGCTATGTAGCTTCCTCATCTTTCTCCACTGATTTCATTACAGGTGCTTGTGCTGTGCACATTATTCCCCAAGTATTCCTCCATAGTGTCTCAGCTGAGTCTCAATAGTATAACTGTATCTCCAGAGCTTAAACTTGCCATGAGCCAGTGCTTCAAGCAGAGTTATTTTATTATCCCTTGTGATAACATGCGAGCTGTGTAGCTGGTCCACAGAAAGAATCATGAGCTAGAACATATGTTCACACATGAACATATTAAGTGATTACTAAGAAAATGGAGCTGTAATTTTTTTTTTAAATATTTGAGCACCTGAAACACACACTAAAGATAGTACTATCTATCTTGTATTTGTCGTTTACTTTTTGAGAAACTGTACCATCCACTTACAGATTAGCACCAGCAATACAGAGCCAAGCATTCAACTTGCATGCACTTACTGCTTTTGTGCTAAAAGCCCACCCATGGCACCTTAGCTTCTAGAAACAGCCATACCAAGGGGCTGTGCCTAAGGTAGAAAATTCTAGTATGACAGGTTTGGTTTTATTTCCCATTCACTATTATTTTGCTGTCTTTCACTGTAAAAGATTGTGCACTTTAGATCTGTAAGTATTTTAATACCCTCACTCGGTGAAGAGAAAAAATGTTGTTGCTGTCTCTGCAGGATGTATTCTACAAGAAGAAAAAAATGCTACTGTAACATTCATTACACTAAGGGGGTAGCAAAAATAGAGCATATCTGCTAGGTTGTTTTGAAAGACCATTTTAAAATTAATTTAATATCCCAGCTAAAAGACTCATGCAGTGAAACTCTACTCCTTCCTTTGGGAGACTTACACTGTCTAAGAGGTCTGAACATTAGAAATCTGTTTCTGACATGAATACTTAAACAGTCTTTATCTTATTTAATCTTTTTACTCCTAGACACATACTTCTTTGTACCACACTGATAATTTCCCTCTTTCATCACATGTTTATAATTTTTAAAATAGTAATTATGATTGCTTTTAATTATTCATTTAATGTAAGCATTCTTAGTTGTTTTAGTATTTCTTTATATCTGGATTTCAGATTAGTAATCATTTCAGCTGTGCGTTGCTGAATTCCTTCTGTTAAATGTCATGATCTTTGTTGTTCCCAACCTCCTCTCATTTCTCTGTCTGCCATTGCAAAACATCCATAATAACAAAAGACAAGGGCCACCTTATTGAGATTGGTTTCAGTATGAAATCAGAGACAATCTGTGTCTCTCATATTCTTGCCTGCTTGTGTCTAATTTGCTGTCTGCTTTGTCTGAGGACTCTTGCTGCTTTACCTGTTTAACTCTTGCTGCATGTTTTTTTCCTTCCCTTTGAGTGTTAGGGTCTCAGATATATTTTCCTTGTAGTTGTCCTTGTGAACATTTCGCTACTGTATTGTATTTTAAGAGTCCATATGAAGTAGTAGTCTGTGGCTCAGGAAATATGGATTCTATTTCTAGCTCTACCTGTGTAGAGCTCTACCTGTGTATTTCTAGCTCTTTCCTGCTGTGTGATCTGAGACCTGTGATCCTATTTTCCTCTGTAAAATGAGAGTGTGGACCGCCTTTCTTCTGGAGTCATAGATGAAGCCCTCTGGGGAACTTATAGTTGTAGGACACAAAAAGGAAAACAAAGCAATAAAAGAATTACAGTCCTAATAGAAAATTCAAGAGGCAAAAACTGGGAAAAAGAATCAGACCTTCTCTTTCAGGAGGGGAAAAGAGAAAAATTTAAAAGGTCACAAACTCATATTTTTCATGTAGAATATTTTAAAGACTGTCCAGTCCCTAATTTCTTGAAATAGTTGTACACATCAGAATATTGCTTTAAGCCAGGGACACAGAAGCATTATTGATGCTAGATATATTATCTGGTCTGCAAGAGGCTCTGTAACATAGATTTCCTATAAAGACTCTTTCTATACATGTGCACAGGCGTAAACAGCTGTGACCTTTGCGCTGCAACCGATCTCAAACTAGTAGGGAGAGCTGGAGATGCAGGCTCCTGGTGGGCAGGAGAGCATCACAGAGGTGCTGCGGTGCACCTGTGGCCCGTTGGCTGTAGTACCGCGGCACACGGTGGGTTATTCACCACTGCTTTCCCTGCTGCTTACATGCAGATTGCCAGAGGTAGGCAATGCTCTTTGACTTAAAGTTTTTCATAAAGGTATGAAATGTTTCACATTAGCGTGAGACCTGATTTGAACTAATGAAACATGTTGATCTTTCTAGCTTTTCTGTTTGGTCACTTTTCTAGTATTTAGCTGCTTTCATGAGCAAAGAAAAGACGATTCCTTTAGCTGATCACATCTCTATTAATTATTTTCTCCAGGTTTATAGTAAGAATCTTCATAGTACTGAATAGAGTGCACCTTTTATTTTCAACATATCTCTGTGGTTCAGACCTTTTTACAGAAATAGATTTATTTTATTCTTTATTAGCTAATATTCTACTAGTGTAATTATAAGTTACATGTTATCTATTTAGCAAATAAAAAAACCAATAGGTAGAGTATTTCCATTTTCAGTGGAAATTTTGAACCTGAGTATTTGTTTTTAGCTCTTCAGTTTTTTAAAGTGATGGTGTAAAAGTGAAAACTGGCTACTTTTGCAGGAAACAAAATGGGAGACTGATTTCAGTTGTCAGGTTAAAGAGCTTCTAGAAAGGTCTTGCGCCTTAGTGCTGTTTTGTCAGGTTCAAACAATCGGGAAGGTGGACTTGGTTTCTCCTCAATCAGGCAAGGTGCTGGACACCTTCCATTCCCCTTCAACTTAGGGACTAAAAGAGACTGTGTGTCAGCATGCTTTTTGTGGTCATGTAATTTGCTAGTAACTGTGTTATTTCAGAAGTACAAATCTATATTATTAGGAGTATTTCAACCAGCTTCAAACTAAGAGAAAATGACATATTGTAAGATTAATTCTATGTAGATGTTTAAATACATATAAAATGGTAATTTAAATGTAGGTATCTGAGTATAATAGGTTAGAATTCTAAAGCTAAAGTGGGAATATGGACAATAGTAGCTAGCAAAAGCAGAAAACATGGAGTTTATTTTTCCTTCCTCCAGAGCAATTATCAAATGCCTACTCTAACCACTTGGAGGCTGTTGCAGAATACAAGCACCCTCAGTATTATCAAGTCACAGCAGTATTACCCTAACATCCCCTCGCTTACGATAGGTAGAAGAGTCTAGTGTAGAAACAGTCACATCCACTTTATATCACTGAGGAACATCCCAGCATGGATCCTTCCTTTTTTGATTATCAATGGTTTTATTTTCCTTCCTTAACCTACCCTCTTGGAAGTCAGAAACAAATGGATGCTGAAATCACCTGAAGCGGAAGCAGGCATAACCCCTGAGAATAAAACTTATTATGTGTCTAAGCCTTGGGAAGCTAAGGAGCATATTTGCATTCTCTGGGTAAAGGGCTACTATGCGCAGCCTCACAAGCTGCATACCAAGGCCTGGTTGTTCACATAAACAAGACAGAAACCAGGTAAATGAGTACTCCCTTTGTGGTACATTTCTCTCTGAATCTGTTGACAAATATTTACTAATTTAACTCTCAATGGGGAAATTAAGGTAGCAATCTTAATTGTTTGTTTGCCTTGGCACAGAGGCTCAAAGAAAAAAAGTCAGTTTAGAGCAAGTGATTCTCTTAAGTATATGCTTGGGCCTGTTGTTTTGAGTGCTTAAGTTACCAATTAATTTACACAGGTCAAGGCTTGTTCCTACTGAGTTCTGAGTCCCCTGGGAGGGTCTTGGCATCCCACTGCTTATAAGGTCATGTCAGGAGACCTAGCCTCTCCTCTAGCTGCATTTTGCTTTGGATTTTCTTTCCTTCTGAGCAATAACTGATTTCAGATTTGCTTTTTGTCACATACAGGTTTATCACTGCTAAAGAAGAGCATTTTCAATCTGAGTTAATCACAGTGAAGTATGAAACAAATTTTAATACTTTACAACACATCTCCGAAACAGTTATTATTTCTGCAGTACAGATAAGGACATAAAGCAGAGACAGAAAATTACTAATTTTTCCCTGTGCTTATGTAACCTGAGAAACTTTAGAGTATCTTCTGCTCCTCTTTCTGTAGTTGTAAGTATTCAGAAGTTTTTAAAATAAGGTCCTTTGAGTTCTGAGTTAAACAATGTTATACAGAAAGTTTGGGATACTTGGATATAGCAGTTCTGGCTACTGCATTAGTCACAAGACTGTCCTTTCTTAAGACGTAAGACTGAGAAGGACCTCAGGTTAACTATTTCCAACTGTATTTGCGGTTACAGCCTCCAGTGCAGTATTTTTATTTGCATAAGAATATTTGGGATTTGTTGTCTCTTGATTGCTTAATTTTATATTCTTTGGTGTGATTGTTTTTAAACTTGGCTTGTCTTCTAGGAATTTTAGCTTCCTAAATTGCAAGTTTATGAGCCCAATTATAAAACCTCTATTTGGGGTTTTCAGAATTTCAGCTCAAACATACGTTTTGTACAGTCGTTCCATGAGTTAATAGAAGTAAAATGTTCCAGTTCTGGCTGCTTACAGATCACCAGAGAGAACCACGGTATTTGGGGTCCTGGATTGCAGATATTCTTTCTAAGGTAGACTAGGATTTTTGGATTCTGCTTTGTGGTTTGGTTTTTTTTTTTCTTCCCCCAGTAAATAAAATGATATAGGGTAAAACCAAGAGTGTTAAAATTCTCAAGCTGTTGGTGAGTTTTAGTCTAAACCTCTTTTAAACTGTACATTTAGGAGTATTTTGGCACTTCTCTTGTTTTCAATTCCATGTTAACCGCCCAATACTATCAGGAATCTGGACCACTGTGTGCATTTCTTTGTTCCCTGTTTTGTTGCCTTTTTGAAGTTAATTAATTGGAAAAGTTCCATTTTACCCATCTCAAACACAGAATTCCGAGATGTTCATCCTGGGAGCTAGTTGGGAAAAACTGATGCAATATGACATTTTTCATAATGAGAATCTTGGCTCTATTCCCAACTCTGCTAGAACTGACCGCGTCCAACTCCCCTGCCCCAAATACTCAGTATCCTCTAAATCAAGGGCTGTTACTTGTCCACCATTCCAAATGAAGTCAGGAGATTTTGCTCAGTGATGAAGACAGAACCTATTTAACATTAAACATTAGAAGAGTTGACAGAGGGCAAACAAACACATACTTCAACCAAGTAGTAAGGATGCTTCACTGTATGTCAATACAAAAAAAAAAAAAAAGAAATGACAAGATGGATGTGAAAATTCCCTTTGTCTCTTTTCCCTTGTCCTTGGGAATATATATTAACATTGGTCCTGATTCATTAGGCACTTAAGCATGTCATCGAAACATTCTCTAAAAGTCAGCAGATTCTGAAGTACTTCACCAAAACCTGGCTACAAATTTGGTAAATCCTGTTTTCAGCCTTGGCTGATTTTTAATGCTGCTTTTGAAATAGGAATCGTTTTGTCCAAGCCAGGGTGATTTCTGAAATGATAGATGGAGTCTCATTGTGCCACAGCCAGAAACCCATTAGGATATAGAAATGCTTCAGGTTCTTACAAATGTGTTTTCAATAACAGATGTGAAAGAACAAAGGTGGTAAGCATCAGTGTCATCCTTTTAAAGACAGACTAAACTGATGGATGAAGGAGTTATAGTTCTCTGTTCTACAGAATAAGGTAGAAACAGGCAGAATAACCTTTTTAATCATGAATTCTGTTGGCAATAAACCAGCAGAGTGTCATTTTCCTTTATAATAAAACTGATTTACTGGAAGAATTTTACAGTTAAATTTCCAAGTGGAAATAGCAAATTTCTGCCTTATGATGCTATTGTCTATCATAGGCAGAATAACTGCATTGGGATGCTCATTCATATCTTAAACTTTTAAGAACATTTGGGCAATAAAACAAAAGCCCAAGGGAAGCTGCTGAACTACCCCATTCTAGAATACATATACTTTCATTAAAAGTGAGTTAGTTTAAAAGAAATCTGTTCTGGTACAATAGAAAGATACGGTCTTACTTTCTCAGCAATTCTGTACAAATGGCTAGGTGAGGATCATGACATCTTATTTATGTGGTGTTCATTCCATCTTACAATAATACACAAGTGCTGGTGCAAAGTGGTAAGATTACATAATGTAACTAATTGAGCATGGGTATTCAGCAGTGTTGTGTTTTATCTTTGATCAAGCATCATGTGTGACCATAGATAACGCACTGAACCTACCTCTTGCACAAGTTTCCCCAGTTGTTTATTGTTATAAGAAGCAAGTTATTACTGCGTACCAGTTGTTAAAGCAGGTATGTACTTACTGGAGTGGGCAGGGGGAGTTAGAAAGCTATAACTCTTTGCCGTTAGCACCATCTGGAACTGCATGTGTTCTTCATCACATGGTGTGAGAGGAAAAGCTATGCATCCCTTCTTTATCAACATCCTGGTTGTATCCACTCCTCCTCAGTGGAGCTTTCTTTAGTAGGAGCAAAGATGATGCAAGAAAACAGTAATGACAGGATAATAGAAGGCACAGATATCTCTTTGGTGATTACAGAGAGGAGAGGCAATTATCTCTATGACTTCTTCTCTTATACCCTACTTCTTGTTACAAGCACCAGACTGGAGCTTTTCAACCAGACCCCACTCAAAGAGACTTGGTTTTGAAGTATGAAAAGCTATGGTATCTGTCTAAGCATGAAGCATAGGGAAACTGTGACTCTGAAAGGATCTGTGAATTCAAAAGGAACAAACAACTCTCTGAGCTCTCCCATATGCTCTAGAGGCAAAAAGACCTAACAGAACACAGAGGTAGAGAAAATAAAAGGAAGGAAGTGATCTTACTTCTGTGTATGGCTTTGGTGATAGAAAACTTCATCTGGTTCTCATTTCCAAATTTTAATATGGATCTTTTAAAAACTATAGTGAATACAGAAATAAATCTGATGTGCTTTTAGGATCATAGAAAATGCTTCACAATGTACAATTGGAGCTTCGTCTGCTTAGTTTATCAAAAGAAAGATTGAAATTTGTCTGAGTTACTCTGGGCAAGAACTTGGCAGAGATAAAATAACAGGTGCAAAGGAGATGGTACAAAGCCATGTCAGAGCAAATAGCTAGAAGTTAAAGAGATTAAGCAAGACATAAATGTACATTTCAGCTAGGCAGAATGATTTTGATAGTGGAGGAAAAAAAATAATAATACTTGATCTTTTTTTCATCTTACGATGCATAGAACCCCCAAAGGAAACTATAAACTAAGGAGAGAGAAACCACACTTAGAAACTTATACCCAGTTTATACCACTTAACTTATGTGTGTGTATGTATTTATTTATTCTTACCAGCCTGGCTGTTCTTTCTTGCTAGACAAATATGAGCTCTTCAAAGTCCAGGGGCTGAGTACAAATAGTAAAATGAAGGGTATTGTTTTGCAGCTAGTGTCACTTTCTGTTTCTTCTACTCTGCTCTTCATTGTCTTCTTGACTACTTCATTTAGCAAAGAAATGATTGCCTTGGGCTGCTTTCTGCAAGATGCTAGCTTCTTTCCATTAAATTTAGAGAGGGCTGAGGTTATGAAGTATCTTGCGACATCCATCCCTAATTAATCATTTTGAAAACCATCATAAAAAAGGTTATGGTGTCATAATATCACATGTCTACATGAAGAGTATAATTAAATATTGAACTACTAGGTCATAAAAAGTATAATGTGGAAACAAATTATGTGGAATACAGGAAACCATGAACTGAATAATGGGTTTGCCTTTAGTACAGTGACTGAATTGTTCTACAACAAGCTAGGGAATTTTCTTAATACTTTCTGTCTTAATTAGAAGTTTCTGGTATATTGATTGTAAAGTGTTTTCATGGGATTATAGAAGTGTATGTATATAATTTTAGATCTGAAACTTATTTTAGTATAGCATATCCTCAAACCAGAAGAATGCTTAAAATATAGCAAAAACCAGAGAGGTTACTTATCCAGTAACGCTCTATGTGGTCTTTGGCACAGATATTTTCATTTTTAATGCGTGCCGCCTTGGAGTTACCCAAAAATATGGTGTACAGTGAAGGTTTTTCAATGGCCTAATTGGTGCCCAACAAAATAATTATTTCCTACACCTTCAATAATATTAAATTGAAAGCCCTTATTAAAAGGAAGAGATGAAATAGGAGTTAGCTCACACTAGACCACTGGGACTGTGTTTGTTATGGCTGACAAATGACAGACTAATCCTGCTTATTTTGGGTGGGTTATAAAAACCTTTTTTAGGAGGGGCAGAGAAAAAAAGATGAGATAACTATGGATCTTTAACTGTCATGGAGAGACTTTTGTCTTTATGTGATTAGCTAATGGACTGTCAGAGAAAACTAAATATACAAGAATCAGTTTAAGTCAAAAAGATATCATACTGAAGGATATTCCCACTCAGGAAAGCTGTAGGAAAGCATCTGTAAAGGTGGAAACATTGACTATTGCACCAAATTTTTCCTTGACTCCAGCAAATGTACTGGCATTTTTGACATTTATGGTGGATCCGCTTTACAAACAAGACTGGTTCTTGGTATTTTTAATGTATTTTCTCCTTCCAGTGGCTTTCTCCTCTTTCAAATAATTGATGAAACAACCTTTGCAATTGTTCTTGCACATATTGATTGGTGTCTAGTTAGAAAAAACCCCAATGTTTTAAGTTAGTGTAACTGAAATGTAATGGATGCTACTGAGATGCGGGAGCAGTATTTTGAAATCTTCTAGCTTTTGTATGAGTCAAACAATGTGATAGGGAGTAAGCTCTTTGATTATGCATTCCTGAATGTTCTGGTTTTTATTAAGTTAATCCTGATGGTACTTTACAGTGTAAAAAGAGGCAGGGTCCATTTACTTTTAACTCAGTGTTTGAATTGTGTCATTTGTAAAATTCTCGGCAACAGATGTGCAATAGTACTTAGTATACTGAGCATACTAAGCATAACTACTCTACTAGTAACTGCTAGCACTGTTAAAATGTATCTTATCTTTGAACTATATAAAACTCAGCTACAGTTAATT
Source organism: Scopus umbretta (assembly GCA_013400535.1). NCBI lineage: Eukaryota > Metazoa > Chordata > Aves > Pelecaniformes > Scopidae > Scopus > Scopus umbretta. Next base: position 13,721 of record VZTL01065386.1, on the reverse strand, counting down.
TGCAGTAAAGAATGATCTCAGACTTCTTGCTGTGTGACTGAGACATACGTTTCAAGTATATCTTGTTTATAAATATGCTGTGATAATGTGCCATCTACTTGCAAATGGGGATTACTGCTTACATTTGGATCTATGAGAGTCACTGCAGCCTGAAGAGAAGTTGTTACAGAATATAGGCTTTTAAAAAATTGTGTGATATTTTGTCACAAAAGCGATTTGGGATGTTTGTCAACTAAGGAGGAAAGGGACACAAGGGTAGAATTATAAAAGGTTTATTTCATGATGAGATGCCCCCCCAACCCCCCACCATAAGGGAAGGAAGGTATCCATATGGATTTTCTAGGAGTTTATATACAGCTTGGAAATAAAATGCTAAGCATAATTACCCAACAGTACGCAGACATGCTTCAGTCCTCTCCAATCATGTTCAGCTCCTTTAAGTATTCTTAGGCACCCTGTGTTGTGCTGACTGTGCAGTCTGGTTGTTAACACATGACCTTCTGAGGTCCAGATGTTCTCTTTCACTTGCCAAACATGAGTAATTGTTTATTCATCTTCTCCTTAGGGCACCCTGCTTATGTCCCTTCTCAGGTTTGTTATCTGGCAGTCTAAGCTCAGCAGTTAACCATTTTGTTACGTACATTATCTGAAAATGTCCACAATGTTTCAGATAAATAGTTTTTTTATGGCCTTGTAGAGGTCTGTAAACTAATGCTGAAAGGTCACGGGAAGTATTTAAGAAAAATAAGTCTGTACATACCATACAGTACTACACAGCACATGTGGGAAATTTAAAAAAAAATATATTACACTTTTCATGGATGGATAAAATGTATCATTTTACAAACAACAGAAAAAGAGGGAAATCCACTTTTTGAAGGTATTACTCACTAGAAGAAGGAAGTGGCTTGCACAAAGACCTCACACAGCACATAATTCTTCTTCCAGAAGGCACTTAATAGTAATTCGGTCCAGCTATGTGGTGTAGTATTCACAGCCTCTAAACTGCCTGTTTGCACAGACATGTCCTTCTGCACTGGTCAGCCCAATGAATTTCAGGAGCACTAATCTACTTTATCTCAGTGAGAATTTCACAAACAAGTTTGAAGGTTTTATTCGCTAAGTTTCATTATTACAGAAACAAACTAATGGCAAACTAATGGCAGAGGGAGCTTTTGTAGGTTGCAATCAGAGTTTTTCATCCTATCTCAGCAATTTATATTACTTGAAAGTTTCTGCTGCTGCTGTAATAGATCTTACTAAAACAGATGTGGAAATACAGATCTATTGACATTCTTTCTAACTGTGAAATATTAAGCTAATCCCCCCAATATTGCTTTATATGAAAACTGTGCAACAAATAGGATTCTGTCTTCATCTGGATAGACTGACCTGTGTGACCTGGATATATGAAGGGCACAACTAGATTGAACAACTTGGAACAGTCTGATTATCAGGAGCAAGGAACAGTTGTACTGCGTTAACTAGCATCAGAACACAATCATAGAAAATCATTAAATACAGTTTTTTCTTAGATATGCTTACATGGGAATGCCTTTTAAAAAAAATATTTTCTTGGGTTCTTTTTTGAAAGTAGTTTCACAAAGTAACAAGATATAAATATCATGCTTTCCATTTGTCAGTCTTTCAGTCCTCATCTTAGATCTTCTGAAATTACTGGACGATTTATAACAAATTTAACAGTTGTAGTTTCTTTTTATGAAACTTCATTTCATTAGCATTTTATTAAAATAGATGGCTGGATAGTGGAAGCCAGTAAGTGCATTCAAAGTAGAAACAACTACAGCATGAGCTGTGAACCTGGACCTTATAACAAAGCCTCTACATGGGGAGAGATTTATGAATTTTCCTACAGGGAAAGTTTCAGTTGCATCTCACACCTTTCTAAATGGCAGAGAATGCAACTGTGAAAGAGAAATACATCAGAACTCTGCAATTCTAGGTTCAACTGCTTAGGTAACTACTTGCCCCTAAATATAACCTTAGGTTTTCTTTTTTATATACTGTCATTCTTCTCATTCTGTTTAGATTGGATAAAGTACTGTGAAAAGGGAAGCAACTTCACCATTTCTAGTAGAATAAGTGAGGAGGTTAAGTGCCCAGAATGAGTTTGGCCAGTATTTACATTGCACTCATTAGTAAAGTGGCTGAGACACACAGCTTTAACAAAAATTGGTCGTAATATTGCTTGTGACTTTCACAGAACTCAAGGTTTCATATGAAAATGGAGGACAAAAACTTTAATATTTGGAGTAAACTAAAGATTTTTCCTAATAAGCTAGTAATTTCTTTTCTTGTTTGCTTGTGTTGTGCACCAATACAGAATACAATAGTGCTATTTTATTAAACTTTTCTCTTTCAGTCCTCTCAGACTTGCTGTAATGCTTTATTCTGGGATATCTAATATGTGCCATCCTTTTTATTATGGTACCACGAATAATATCACATAATGTATTCTGATATCTCAACACTTTTGAGTCATTTTGTAGCATATTTATCTTTTCTCCTTGAAAATACTTCATTAAAGTACTTTGTTACCTCACAACAATTGTAATAACTCATTTATTTTGTTGTGTATTATCATAGACTGTATTTCTTTCTAGTATGATGATTCATAATAATGACTACAAATGGGCTCCAAATGCTAGATTCTTTTGCCTAACTAGACTGGGACTTCCACTGGGAAGACTCAGGGAATATTTTGGGGCCCCTTGTCTTACAGACTCAAAGTCCAGAATAAGATCAGAATGCCCTAGTTCTCGATGGTTTGGTCCCTCTAGAAGGTGAGAGAGGCAAGGCTCAAAACATTCAAAAGACACAGATGTTGGGAGTTTTTTTGATTCTTCAGGAAATCCAGCATGAAATTTTGGCAGGTAATTGTTGGCTACAGGATTTTGTTGGCAAATTGATTCCACTGTTTGGTACAAAACAAAGTGCATTTTGTGCCTTATTGTATTTTGATTGTTTCTTTTCTACTGTCATTTTTTTTTGAGATTGGTTTGCTTTATTTATCTGTTCTTTAAAAAAATCTTAGTATAAGTCTGGTACTGATATGGCTCACACAAACTTTTCCTTTTATCTCTGTCATAATTTTTACTCCTTTTTGATGATTTAGTTGCTCTCCTGAGATTAGAAGATGCTGGCTTTATTGTGTAAAAAAATATTCAGGTTTTCAATAGCTTTTTTGGTGTGCATTGGAATAAAAACTGCACTATGAGTAGTCATTTATTCAAAAACAAGTCTGATGCATGTACGTCTGGTAATATTTATTTTGCCCTGGAACAAGTGATCATGTAAAATATTTAGCATGGATTTTACTTGTGTGTGTATGTATTTGCTAGAGGGAGAAAAACTCATATTAAAGTTTCACCTCTCTTTATTTCAGGCACATTCCTTCATCTCATAACATTCTGAATCAGACAGGTAAAGGAGTCAAATCAATATTGTAGATATCCCATATGAGTGTTAGGAATACAAAGTTAAAGGTATGATTGTGACCTGTAGCATATCTCTTTGACAATGCAACTCTATCCCCCTCTTTTCCTCTCCCCAGCCCTCTCTAGGTTTTCTTCAGCAATATCTTGTTTATTCATGAAATGAATATGCCTACAAATAACCATGTACCCAGAGGAGAGTAGGAAGACAGATAGGCCTCTCTTCTTCCAGCTGTGGAACTGTGTTCAGCTTCGCTGAACTTGCTATTCAGACCCTGTGGGGACACTTTTTGCAAAATCAGCCCAGTGCTGAGAACAGTGGGTTTTTTCTGCTGTTATCAGAGCAATTAAAAAAAAAAATGTATTGTACAGAATCTAAAAAATATGCGTTTTTTGATCACTGCTCCATGGAGTACAGTCCAGAGTTTGAAGCTTATGGCACACTGAAACATTATTTCCTTAAAGTCATATTCATAGGCATGCTGCTCCCTTCTTTTATCATGACCTGGCCAATATTAGAGTCATTTCTCACTAAAATGCATGAACAGCATTTGTATTTGTTATTTAGCTTTTCCAGCTGTAAATACTGGAAACCATGTCTGGGAGAATATGAAGCAATGGCAGGGATAACTGGGGAACACTGTGGGTGATGGTTGGACTTAGCCACAGTAATTTCTGTCTTCCAAACTTGTTTCCTTTTAGAATTTGGTACCCATTTCAGTAACTGTTCTTTCACCTCTTCCTTGGTTTTTCTTCCCAACTAATTTCTTCTTTGCCATCTTTCAATCATCTTTCCCCGTGCTACTTTTAGATTTCTTCCTCAAGTTTTATTCTTAGAGAACATGTTTGTCTGTGGCAGATAGAGAGTCCCTGTGCTGTGTAATAGCTTACTTCCTTTCTCAGTAATTGGATGGAGAGGCTGGTGTTTCAACCCACTTTCTGACTGCCAGCAGCTAATATTATGGTACTAACAAATCTAACAGTTGGTAGTACAGATAGTGATCTGTTGGACAAAGAGATATATGTGCAGGATGGCGCAATTTTTTATTACCTGTAAGAAAATCTGTCTTGGTTGTGATCTCTCTGGTGGAACCTGAGCGTGAATTGCACTGAACATAGCTTTTCCAGATGAAAAAGCTGTAAGGACAACTGTGTGGAAAGGCATCTGAATGTTCCTGTGTAATGAAATGAAGCTGACATTTTTCCACTCTGTTCAGTTTGAATCTACTAATTGGATAGGGAGGGGACTTAACATAAGGATGCCCTGCTCTCCCAGGAAAAACTGAAAGGCTGGTCATGGACCTTTTCTCTTCTGGGAACACCAGCAAGGTCCTGTGATAATGAAAAAAGTCCTAGATTTCATATTTGTGGCTCATACCATGCAGTCTGTGAGACTGGTGATTTTGTGGAGATCCCTCAGGCTCTCCACCTGCTTTACACACCCACGACAAGGGCTCCAGCTGCTGCACAGAGGCTGCTGTGGGTCACGGCCCTGTGCTGTGGACCCCTGCGGCAGAGGGCAACGCAACACTGGCAGCTGGGTACTAGATGTTTCAATCCTAATTTTAAAAGCAGTAGAATCTGCATTGAGTCACTCTTGTAGATAGCCTGACTTAAAATCTGATTTTGTTCCGACCTTTCCTTTTATTCTTCTTTGCTGACTGTATCTGTTAATCTTGCTGTCTTTTGAATATAGATGCTGCTGTCACCTCGTTTTGCCAGGTGATACATTATGAAGTTTTATTTTATTGTCCCTTTAACATTGCTTTCTTAACAGCAAACTTTCCTCTCCAAGACTGACCTCTTTTCTGTACCATAGTTCTTGTATGCCTGTACTTTATCTCTTCTTTTATATTCTTATGCGAATAGATCCCAAATTTGTTGTAAGATCTGAAGGATGGATCTGTTCCAGGTGTCATAAACAGATACCTCCAATAAACTTTGTCTGTTGCTTTGCTAAGAACATTAATGTCATCTCAGTAGCCATGCTGATAGGACCAATATTCCAGCATCTACTGTCCACCGTTATTTCTCTTCTGTTTGTTGTGATTCATTCTACAGACTTGCAGATTGCTTGCTCAGTCAGATGAAGCCTCTGTTGTTGATGGTGGTTGTCTGGTTTAGAGAAATCTGTTATAATTAACACAAACATCTGTCAGGAACATTTCATTTATTATTGTGAAAACACCTCATCCTCTGAAAGAATAAAAAGGTTCATTAGAAGCACTGGGCTTTCAAGTAATAATGCTCAATGATACATTCTATTGCAAACCATAATATTATACAAGACCTAGTCAAAGATGCATTTTTCTTGTGAAAATTTACAGAATCCCAAGTCCTATTTAGGCATTTCTTGACCTGATTGTTTGGGTGACCTTCACATGGATGCTCATGATTTTTCTTCAGCAATGTATCTTGCAATCAAGAAGCAAAATCAATGAAAATGGCTGAATACTTCAGTATGATTACTTTTTACTAATCAGGGAGTAGAGGATAATTAAGATTGGTAAGGCAAGCATACAAGAAGCAAGTATCCATCTCTGCTACTATGCAGTGTGAATGAGACAAAAAGTTGATTTGCAGATACCTGTTGTGCAAGTTTAACTGTAAACCCTTTAATGATCATCTTGNTGCTTAGTTGCTGATTGGGATTAAACCACAACAGATTTTCAGTATTTTTTTATTTTTTATAACCTGGATTTTGCAGGTTCTTACCTATGGATTATTCTCTTCCAACACCCTCCCTAATTTTTAACGAAGCATTCACAGATTTTAATTTGGAGTTCCCCCCGTATCGGTAGAATTTGAAGGTGCATAGCATGCTGTTGAGAGATAGGCAGCAAATGGAACAAATCTTTACTACTGTATGTTTTTCTGTTGGGTTTCAGCTGTTTCCAAATACAGATTCAGGACTTGTAAATGAATTGTTAAGGGCAGCTTCTTATCCCTGTGGATAGTCTCACTAACCTTGTCAGATGACATCAGGTGAAAATTCATTTCAGACATCTGAAATGTCTGTAGGATCAGGACAACAAATTGCAACTCATGAATTTATTTGTAAAAGTAATTGTTTGTTTGACATGAGAGAGTAAGAGAAATTGACAGCAAAAGGAGTCATGTCTCATCTATGCTTTCTGTTTAATAATTTTCTGTAATGTCAGTTAAACAGAGGAAATATGCTGCAAACTCTGAATCCCATTTCCAGTGAGATGCTGACCTCATTTATTCCTCTGGGACAGGAACAAGAGGGAGAAGTGAGAAAAGGTCAGATGCCTCTGACGTGAATATTCTAAGAATGGAGTCAGAAGAACTAGTACTCTCCCAAAAGGAAAGAGAAATGGGGAAAAGTGTGTCCAAAATATACAACCACTATATTTATTTGACAGGGAACTTACCTACTGCTCTGAAAGCATCTTATTAAACTACTCTATGATCTTCCTTCCATGGTAATGTCAGAGTAAAAAGTGTCATGATAATCCCAAGTTGTGCGTTATTTCAGTTTCTGTTCCCAATTCTAGATAATACCTTGCTGTCTTTGACAGAACAGGTGATGATTTCCTAATACTCTGTAAAATAAAAAGTGGATGATGTGATGTACAAAAAGAGTCCTTTTTTCTATTCAGTTTTGTCATATGAGCTCCAGCTTTCTCATGCCTATACTCAAGGCTGGGATGGGATTTGCAGTCATTCTCACTCATTCTCCTTTCATCCTACTCTTTATAATAAATAATCTTTTGCTAAATTATGCAAGAATACATAGTACATGCCTTTCTCCTTCTGTCTGGCACTCCACACTAAAAATTTTCAGGAAAAGTCTACTCTTGTTGATTCCTCTAGGTTTCTGCAATGATGAGTGTGAGGAAACACATTTTAACAATAATTTTCACGGCCACGCCAACAATTTGTCACCGCTGTTCATCTGATTATATTATTCTGTCCTATGATCCCACAGCATCTCTTGGGCAAATAGGTCTAGACACATCACTAGAAGTCAAAGTAAGAGCTATAAAAGAGCTTGCCAATGTTGCATGTAACTGACAGCACATACTTGTCCTCTTTAAGCTCCAGTTCTGCCTTTTAGAATTGGTCATCTCCAAATCCTATTCAAAACAATGGGGGGTTTTGCATTGTACATAATATACTGTGATCATAAGAGAATTGTTTTTCTATTATGACACTTTCAGTATCACTTTGATTAGAAAATAGTATATTTGATTTTACTACTCTGAAGTGATATTTTGTTATTTAACCCTCAAAATAAAACAAACAAAACAGCTAAATGACATCATGCTTATTTTTTAATGTAGTTGTGTAAAAGTAGGGCATGATGGTACATTAATGTTGGTCATTGATAGTACAAAGAGTACATGGAACAATAGGCTCTGAGTTCTGCTAGTATTTCTCTTGCTGAAGGTGTCGCCATCATGAGGTGCAGTTAGATATTCTGGAAATTCCCTTGCTATCCAGGAGTATTTTGGATCAAGGTTGTATGCTAATCATTTTTATTCTTGCACAACTTTTTCATATATTTCTTCTGGTCTTGCTATTTTACATCAAATTTAAGTGTATTTTAGTGACTGAGCTAGCCTTTTTCCCTGTGCTTGTTCCGTATTTGCAGGTTTAATGGAACAGGTGGAATAAGCCAAAGGTTGGTGCAGCAGAAAATCCCTTTTTCATGTTATGATAAGGAGTAAAATGTTTTGTGATTTATGGTTTCCTTTTGTGTGTGTGTGTATCATAGTAGCGAGGTTGTAGAAAATATTCTGTAAGCTGCACAAGTTCTTGATTCAGAGCTCATGGAAGGTGATAGAAATCTTCCCACTGATTTAAAAAGCTTTGTATAAAACCTCACATTTAAGTTAGTCATGATGTAAATGTTTTGCAAATATTTGATCTGTCTTATTTAATTGAACATCTTTCAGTTCCTAATTGCTCTTACTATGTCCACTATCTGTCACGATAAGGAACCGTTATGTGCATACACTGTTCCAAGAAACCTTTCTATTACACTCAACTACTTTGTACAGTTGTCGCAAGTAATGCATTAGCTGCAGATAGAATACTGTGCTCCTTTTAATTCAGTCATGTCCTGGTTTCAG
>VZTL01065384.1:0-12433 GCA_013400535.1 Scopus umbretta | reverse complement strand
TTTTTTTTTTTTTTTATTGCAGTTACTGCTCCAGAATACTATTAAAACCTGGCAAATGGTTATTGATTAGCAACTTAGGAATTATGCACTCAGGCACTGTGTCCTCAGGCAGTTGTGTCCCAGACCAAGCTGCACCAGCTGATTCTTCCCATTTGCATTCTAGTTATAGGTCAGTTGATAAAAAATATTGGTGTATAGCAGATGTAAATGTAAAGAGAATCTGGTCTAGCCTTGTTTCTGTGCACTGCAGCTGAAGAGAAGTGATTGATAGGTGGTAACAGAGCTAACTTTCAGTTATTGCTATAACTTTAAGACTAAGAGTTGCTCTTGGCTTTCACTATGTCCTTTGCTATGGGCATCAGAAGCAAATTTTAGTTTTTCCATGTAACTACAGGCACCCTGCACAATTCCTATTATCACATCTTAGCTTTGACTTCTCAGTTCTAGACATGACTCAATAGCAGTTAGATTGCCTTTCATGGAGCTCCCTCGCAACCCTCCAGGTGCATTGCTGGCCACCACTTTGCTTAAAACTGTCTTTTCTGCCTTACATTTTTATTGGATATTTGTTAATTGCTTCCCTTTCCATATTGTCTCTGGTTGTAAAATATTGACCATGAAGTTCCTTTTTTTCAAGTGTATGGGAAATACACAATGCTTTTTTTTCTATTGCAACTTACACCTTTCAAAATTTACTCCAATGTGAAGCAGGCACCTTTTTTTTCCTTCTGGAGGTAAAAGTTTGACTGCTCTTGCAGCCTGCAGTGTTAGAGTACAGCCTGTATCTCTCAGCTCTTGAGACAGCATTTCTCTTGCGCTGGTGAACTCTCACCATGCTTCGTTGAATTCTTGCCTGCCTGGGCAAGCCTCCATGAACTCATTCAAATTAGTTTGGTTTGCATCTCTTGAAGCTATTGGCAGGGCAAATTCAGGTCCCAGATTCAGGCCAAACTTGACTTTTGGGGAAAGCTTGGTTTGGGTTCCAAACTCTTACTTGCTGTGCAAAGGGGTTTACTTAGTTTCCAAATTAATTAAGAAACATGTGTTTTAGTAAAGAAAACCCTTTGGTGAGCAAAGACTAAACAACCTGTCCAGCGAGTACAAATGGAGAGGAAGGATGCAGAATGGAGAGTAAATAGCTGAAAGTTTCCCCACTTAAAAAAACAAGACACTGAATGCATTTGTTGATACTGATGATTACAAGCATCTGTTTCAATTAGCTCTTTCAGCTTTTTAGCAGGACAGATTCCCTCCATCCACACCTCCAGTTTCACCCCTAAGAGTTTCTCAGGAATTAGAAACACTATTTTGTGTCATGTTGTCATACCCCAAAATTATGAAAGAGTCAACCTTTTCACTAAGAAGCGTAATGCTGCCACCATTATATTCACTATACAGGTAAAACATAGTGCTCTAAAAAGAAAATTTCCCCAGAAATAAAATATCAAGTCTTTTATTTTTTTAGTTATAAAGTTTCTCTGGTAAGCATGTATATATAACATTTGTTTCAGTGATGTGGCACAACATGGATTTTTGTAAAAGCTGATAGTGGTAAAGCAGGGATGTGGGTCACCGTCCTATCTCACTTTCTGTTGTGAAGCTGATTGTGAAGGTAGAAAATCAATATACAATAAAGGTGGTGCATGTTGAAACTAAATTGAAATGATTGATTTTTTCCCAGGATCATTAGATTCTCCCCCAAAATCTTTGTTTCTGGTTGTGGAGAAATACTTACTCTTCACTTAAAGTTCATGGTGTAGTTCACTTGTTTGTGTAGGGTATTTTAGAATGAGAGTAAGACATTACTTGTGCAGGAAACAAATGCTGGAAATCACTGTGTTTCAGAAGCATTCCCAGAAGTCCCTGTAAACACAGGGTACTTAAAGGGATGGATATCCTCTTAATCCATGAACATCTTTAGCTGTTGTAAATCCCCCTTCAGTGCCCAGAAAGTAAATAATGCAGTGCATTAGTGCAGTACTCATTTGCCATCAGAAGATTTTAGGTATCATTCTGACTAGAGGCAGAGTTGGTCTGTGGCTTATTATGAGCCTAACTGCAGGATGTGAAAAGCACTGTATTCGTATTATAGCACCTTACCTCACTCAGATACTTCTCACCTGCTACGTATATACACACCAAGAACAAGTTTCTTAAACCATGTTCTGTGCTCACATTCCAGGTTAGACTGCAGGAAAATCACTGACTGCTAAAGGATAATTCAAACAAAACTCTTGCTGATCTTTGGGAGACTAACATCTAACTTCTTCCCATGTTTCAGCAATCTAATGATTTGCAATAGAAAGCATCCTGCTCTACATACAAAGTTATCAAGTTCTGTCTTCTATCTTGCATTTAACGTACGCTTATCTATCAGCTGTGGTGTATAAATGATTGGAACAGCCTACATGTTGCTACTTAAAGAAAATGGGACCTTAAGTGAACCTGAGTAGTGAGGGTAGAAATAGACTATTGATATCAACTCTGCATAGATTTTCACCCCTAAAAGAAAAACTGGTTCTTCAGGAGTAACAGAACAAACCATAGCTGGCCACAAAAAATCCCTCAGCGGAAATCTGCCATGCTTGGTTCAGTCTTATGTTCAGTGACCTTTGCTATGAGGCTTCTATAAATTCCCCATGTTCATGTTTCACTTTCTAATTAATTTCACCATCTGGAAGTGTTTCCTTCTATTCATTACATGTAGTCCTTTCTTAATGCTTTCCCATTACTGATAATCACATTTCTGAGGCTAATCAACTCCAACCTCAATTTTTTGAGAACCTGCAGAGTATGACCACCAAGCAAAGCAACAGCTGCACTCAGGAACAGAAGTGTTCATATCCCTCAGTCTGTCCACATACTGATTTCCCTTCTGCTTTTCCCACTGGATTTCATAAACTCTTTTTTTCTTTTTTATCTACTTAGTCTCTCATTCTGTCTCTTTCTATACAACCCCAGACTGAAAAGATCTTTCTCTCCCATTGACCTCACAGTGATTGTTTTCTTAATTTAGTATCCTACAAACCACTTTAACTCTGACATCCACCTTCACTAAGCAAGTTATAACCTTTTTACAGTCAAAAACTGATAATATATCTCTGTGCCTAATTTTTCATGTGTAGGTCACAGTACTATTATAACCTAGAAATCAAATCATCACCATTCCAGTAGTCTCTAACACTTCTATTTGAATCTATACCTGACCTTTTTATCTTACTAATTTAAGATTTATGCTTCACAAAAGTTTGCAAAGCATTATCTATTGAGCATTTACCCTACAGCAACAGACATAAAAGTCTGAAATGTCAATTTGTGAAACACACATTTAACATTTTTTAGGGCTTTCCCCGCCCCTCACCCCTGAAATAACCTTTTTCCCTAGATTGAAAACTTCCAAGGAACACTTTTTTTTTTCTCTCTATGCTGTCTCTGCATATCCTCTATCACTTTTTCTCTGTTTTCAGTGCCAAGGTGCAAGATGACAGAAGAGAGGAAGAATCATGGGAAAAATCCATCCCATATTGCTCTTCCTTCTCCTTACCACCACCAAAAAAAAAAAAAAGATCAAAAATTATACATTCATAAGGAAATAATCAAGAGAGTATCTGAATGAATTAATGGCTACTACATTTCCCAGTTTCCATACTGGAATATCTTTTAAAATCACAATCACTCTTTGTGAGAAAAGTTACTGGTTTTCAACCTGCTCTATTAGTAGTACTCTGAGAAAACATAAATGTTTATGGATGAAAATTTGGAGGTTCTGTAATTCCTCTCTGGTGTTACTAGAGTTTCAAACCTCTAATTCACCATACCTTTCTGACCATGGTAAAGATTAACATTTAAATTTTAAGATATTTTCTACTCTTATTTTATGGGTACCTTCGCAATCAGCTTCACAACAGACNTCCCCAAGCCTGTAGCATTGCATGGGGTAATTGTGATCCAAATGCAGGACTCGGCACTTGGCCTTGTTAAACTTCATGCAATTGACCTTGGCCCATTGATCCAGCCTGTCCACATCCCTCTAGAAGAAGATGTTTTCATCTGTTTGATCACAGAATGAATGGAAATGAGATCAGAGGGAAAATATCACAACAGCAATGTTATTTTTCAGATCAGTCCCTTTTCAACTCTGATGAATGTGTGTATTTGCAGCACAGGACAGGTTCACCCCCTGGACTGCTGCAGCCCTGATCATCTCCTCACAGCTAACACGGCTGTCAAGACCAGTGTGAGAGAAGGTCCTTTTAAATCAAAAGCCGAACGTCTTCCATTTTTGAACGAGGAAAAAAATATATGTGCAAAAATCTGTGAGAGGATTATCCTGTTACAAACAGTTATAAGTTCCCTGAGAGTCAACTGAAGACAAACCATTACTAGGAAAATGGTGTTAGCTGTTACCCCTGTGACCTAATGGCAACTTTAAAGAGCAGTTATTGATATAAATCCTTACTTTCCTCTGCTGCCTACTTGCAAACAGTACATAACTTTCCTTAGAGCACCAGTGGAGGAAACAAAAGCTGTGCTTCTGCTCCTCGCTGTGCTGCCAGCTGGCTTTGCTACTGCAGGTAAAGGTGTTAATCGTCCATTTGCTCCCGTGGTACAAAATCTGTTTCTTTGAATTCAAAATATATGTTTACACTACTATAGCTTTTTGAATTATCAGATACCCACTGGAGACTGTTAGTAGGTGGAGGGTCCTTCTTCTTCCTGTCACAGATGCATACTAAAATGTAATACCTCTGAGGCTTTGCATTGGTGTGTCTGTGATACATCATCAAGCTGTGCTTCACCAGTAATGCATCTGAGTCACGTTGTTGTGCAAACGGGGACTTATTTTCTTGTTAAATTCCCAACCATTCTTACAGTGTATGCATTTCACTTTGAGAAGATCAAACATTTTTAGAGCCACCAGCCTGTAGCTGAGCAATCATCTTCTCAAGTTGGAGTATGTTGCAACAGGGACCACTCCTGCTTCTGCCCTTTATATGACCAGCATCAAGTTTATGAAGGCAATCAGTTCCCATTCCTCCAAGCTCAGAATAGGGATGTTAATATCATATTATGTCCTACGGATGGCTGTGATCTGCAGTTAATTATCATTTGTAAAGCACTTTCCAGTCCCCAGAAGAAAAGGTCTGTATACTCCCCAGCAGAGATCTATCACCTCAAAGCTAGAGGGGTGCCCCACTCCACAGAGATTTCCTTGTGGTTATTTTAAGATACGTAACTGATCTGATACCTTGTGTGCTTCATAATTCTTATCTAACATGACCAATTTGCAAATGTATATACTTTTGTGCGTGCACAGCTCTAATTGAAGCACATCCAGAAGGCAGACTGCTAAAGCCACAGAGACAAAATAAGCAGTAGCTGCTGAGTTACAAAACCCTCTTAAAAAGCAGAATGTCACCATTCTGCCTAGGTGCAGGACCCAGACAAGGGAAGGGGAAGCTGTTGCTCAATATTTTTTCTAAAATATGATCTCGGGTATAAAAATGTGTATGAAGGCACTAGATAAACTGCATGGCTTTCACTGGAGAAGGCAGTCACCCCTTCACGCCTGGCGACGCAGTGCTGTGGAGTGTGAGACACAATTCAGCTGAAATTTAGAAGCAGCTGTTGCACCATGGTTTGTTCAAAGCTGTTTTTCTCCAAGAAGTCATTATTTGAAATAAATCTTGTCTATTAAAGAGACATGCTTGAGTAGTTACATAATGCGGCTTAGAGTTTGTTAAACTAGAAAAGCATAGGATATTCAAAAGCCTAATCTGGATAGAAAAATAAATATGTAATTTAAGATGGAGCATCTATGTATCTGAAAAATACCTATGATTTTCCTAAATCCAAACTTTAGCATCTTAGAAGCTTATTTTTCACTTTTGGGTGCACTTACAAAAACAAAAAAACAAACAAACAAAAAAACCACAAAAAAAACCTGAAGAAAAAACCTTGCCTCTTTCACTGTCTCAGACTGAGAGCATCAAAATAGATACATCTCTGATTAACAAGAACATATTTTCTTTTAAAATTCAGGGTCTATTTTTTATATGTTTTTAACTTGCATTTTTAGAATCACCTACCCTGTGCATGAGAACATGAATTTGAAGGTAATGCTATCTAAGCTCAGAGACAATGAATGAACCAAAACCAGTCTGAAAATAAAATCCAAAAATATATAGGATTTATTTGAGTAAAGGAGAAATGTTTAAATATTAACAGCATCTCTATGCATAAAATAAAATAAAATAAAATAAAATAAAATAAAATAAAATAAAATAAAACCACTTGAAAACCCCTAGTTTGATGTAGTATTACAAGTCCTTACTTGGAACAATCCTCAGCAGTAACAGGTAATTGAAAACCAATTGCTGCTTATGGACAAGCTTCAGTGTTTTTTAACTTGGGGCTTGGTGTAGTCAAACATATCCATCAAAAATTGATTCAGAGGCAAAAATCAAATGAAACTAAAAAACTGCATTTATTAATATTGCTTTGGTTTTTAAGCTGTTGTGGTTCACATATTCTTGACACAAGGATTAAAACACTTACTTTTAATTAAAAGCAGAGTCACATATTTATGCATTTTCAGCAACCCAGACTTTGTGATGCAAATACTTAGTCTTTGATCTGAGGTGGCGTTTGATCCAGCCAGATAACACTAATTTGGATTACAAAGGCTATTTCACCTCCTGTGCACTGAAGCTGTTCTGCAGTTACTATTCCTGTTACAGCAGGGTGAATTGTAGTGTCTCATGCTCTTTTCTTCTCACCACACTGGATGGTCCACCTATTTTTAGGTGGAGCACAGCAAATTTCAGTAGCATGCCTGAGATCGCAGAAGTCTGTTGCAGTGGAGGAAATCAGTGCAGAACTGCCAAACTCCCTTCTAAGTTTCCTCTTGGTTGAATTCCCCATCCCCCTGAAACTACCTTCAATTAGTTGCCACAATGTATTATGTGTCATGCAATACACTGGCGATCGTGTACTCCAGCAAAATGTGAATATTATCTGGCAGATAGCTTATCATCAGAGCACATAAGCGGAGTCCAGAAGGCTTGCTTCTATTTTCAGCTGTACTACCACTGCCTCTGATCCATGACAAGGTCATGATAGTGATAGATTCTGTAGTTCTGGAAATCCTTTCTCTGAAGACCTAGGTATCTTTCTAGGCAAGATTACCTCAACTGAGAGCTGGTTAATGGGTTCAGTTCAGGAACAACATTTAATTGTCATGCCTATGATATGTCTGTGGTGGTCTAATAGCTCCTTCTACTTTAGCCACTTGAACTGCCAGCTGCATTGTCCAGGAAAGTAGAAAAGATATAAGTCAATGTTTGTGAAATCTACTGGGTTAGAATAATGTATTCTAATAACATATTGTTGGGGTTTTTTTAAATAAATCTGCATATCTTAAAAATCTTCTAACAATTTTTTTTTGTTTCAATACAATTGGAGATGAAAGCTGAATGAAGAAAAGAAGAATAATTATTTAAACTGAAATTGTCCAATTGTGGCAGTCTGCAAGCAAAATTCTTCTGGAAGAGCAATTCTGGATTATTTTCCAGGAATAAATCTGTTGCCTTTAGGCATATGGACTAAAGAGCATCCTCTTCCAAAAGAACTCCAGAAGAATGGAATTGGAGAAGTGCTCTGCTGATATTAGCCAGGAACTAGAAGACAGGCCTCAGACAATTATGAAATGTGTCATCTTCTTGTAGAAAGGCCTAGACTGACCTAAAGAGGCCCAGTGTGTCCCAGGTGTATGGTTACTCAAAACTATCCCAGTAGCTTGTAACTTTTGGATAAAAGTATTTTAAGTGAAGAAAGACAAGCTCTTTTACTTAGGATGCTTTCCTCTGCGGCAGTGGCTCTGCATGATTTCTACTGTTTACTACTAAATAAGACATTAAGGTGTCCACTGTGGGGACATTAGCACCTGATTTAGCTTTGGTGATGGTCAACCACCACAGGTGAAGAATCTGTCCCTAGAACCAACATGGGATGTCATTACTGCAGAGAAGTAAAAATCAGCTATTACACAAATACCTTCCAAGGAAGGTGACTCAAGCTACCATTCACCTGTGGCTGAGAGACAAAAGAACGGGGAAATAGATATTCTAAATGTGATTTTGGTTCCCCCCAACGCCTCTTCCCCAATAACAACTGAACCCAATAGTTTAATTCATTAATAATACACTTGGAAGTCTAGTTTACATAGGTGACGTGGGTTGATTCCCAACTTCTAAAGGAGACCTGAACTGTGATGTAATGAAGACCTGAAATGGGGCTTTGGAGCGTAACTATTTTGACTATCGCTTAACCCTTATCTCTCCATTGTGCAAGATGATTGAAGCGAGGAGTCTTGTAGTCTCTCACCAAAGGACAGTTCCTGATAAGAACAGAAACTTGTCTCAAGAACCAGCTAAAACTGACCCTGTAGTGTGGACAAGAGTCAAGGAGCAACTGAGTCTGCGCAAGAACAAGGGGTTACTAGCAGTGACGAAGAAGAGTCACCAGCCTTCATCCCCATGACCCCCTGTGACCACCACCAGGAGGCAATGCGCAAACGCAGTTTGGAGGAGTTTATGGAAATGACTTCTTGGGGCTAATTTTAATACAAAGCGGGGACAGGTCATGCATATGTATAGGCGTATTGGGAAACCTTAAGTATATGTAACACTTTGCTGCATAAATCCAAGACAAGCTACCACACAGGCATGCACGATTTTGGCGGGATGACCCCCCGTGCTGCCCAGCGCTGAATAAATATACCTACTTTACAACCTTACAGGTTGTGGAGTCTGTTTCCTCACATCAGACCCTTGAAATCATCTTTGTTATTACTCATGAAAGCCAGGACAAAGAGCTACATATAGTCACACCATCAAAAAGTCTATCTGCCATTTGGCTATCAGTTAGGGAACCATAGCATAATCTACCTAATCATTGTTAAGAAAGGGATATTTCTGACATTTCTAAACATTTCTATGTTCTGTCCTTTTATTCCTTTTTCTTTTTTTTTAATGTTGGGACCATTCGCAAATGGCTGACTTTTTTGCACCATGCTGACCTTGGCATAGGGTTTTACTTTTACTTCAAATGTTTCTCTTTGTATAATGCATGGGCTCTGAAGAAAAACATGATTGCCTTTGATGAAGGGCTTCTTGGAATAACAGTTGTGGCTGGTAGAATATGAATTGCTACTATTGATCCCAGCAAGCTGTAACACTCCTATGAAGTACAAAATGAGTAGGATCAACGGAGTCAGATTTCTTCTGAACTGTAAAGTGACAATGTTTTCCTCACATCAAATCACCAGCTGTCAGGGATTTGTTTGTTTCCTAGTAGATGTTTGTTTCCTTGAATAATCCCTGTCTTTTCAAGACACTCACTGATCTTATGTCTTCTCTAATCATTTAATATAAACAGCCTGTGTATGGGGAAGTACATGATTTTCACTCATAGGCTTCCTCAAAGAAGAATTTCAAAGAATTTTAAATCAGGAAAATGAATGATTTGTAAAGGTTTGGTCAGAAGTTTGCCTTATTTTTGTAAAGAAGCAGCACAAAATGACTCAGAAGAACTGGAGCTCATTTGCAAAGTGCTGAACTGGTATCACTTAGAGAAAAAACTGGACATAAAGAAATAGTGTCTGCAAAAGGCAGACTGGATTAAGAAAGATAGCACTTTGGTTGTGTTCACTGGGAAATTTGGTAAACAATTATGTTTGTGACTACTTATCTTTTCATTTAATAGTTTGGAGCCATCACACTTCACTGTTAATGTTTTTTGTCATTTTTAGCTATTTGCCACTCAGCAATATGACACCTTTAATAAATGTTCTGACATCCCATGAAATATTATCTAATGGGAAAAGACATGTCTTTTGAGGGTAATATGATTCAACAGCTCCTGGAGAAGAACTAACATAATTTATCACTTTTTAAGACAGCTGAAGATCTCAATCAGCCACCTGGTATTTTGGAAATTATCATTAAGCATTAACAGGGGCAATTTGCAGCTTTTAAAGTTCATTTTTAAGCTTTTACTTGTGGTTAATATTAATTCACTGTCAGTAACTCATGAATATCAAGAAACTCTGAAAGGATCAGATCTTCAGTCTCTTAAGTTTCTTCTTCCAAAGCTCAGAGAACACCCCCCATGAGAATAGCTTAATTGAATTAAGAATGGGGAAGGTTGCTTTAGCTGGGCTTTCATCCTGTCTGTGGAAATATTTGAGAAGTCTGACTTCAGCTTCATTTGAACTTTGCAGATAAACCCATTGCTTCAGGTAGACCACGAGAAGCAACATAGTTAAAGTGAGGAAAAGAGCAGACAGCATCTTCCCAGCACCCTGCAAATCTTGGACTTTAGTTAGGAATTGGTTAGTTTTCACGAAGCCTAAGAAAAGACTAAGGGATTTTCTTAAAATATGACAGCATTCTGTTAGGACCGCTCTGGTTCAAGTCTTCTCTCACTCAAGACATCTTCTTGAGCTTGGCACAAGTTTAGAAAGATCAACACAAGTTTAGGAACCCAAGAAGTCACTAAATGGTTATTAAAGTATAGCAAGAAGAAAGAAATCACTACAGGACATGAGGAAAAGATTCTTGCTTTGAAGATGTTTGGTATAATTTCCTATGTATGTTTCTATTTTTTAAGGAACAATATGGCTTTTTTTTATTGGACGGGTAAGAGAAAGAAGAGGTGGGGCATTCATGTTGTATTGGAATTGCATAGAAAACTCGGACCATATACAGAATCTGTACCTATTACCTGGTTTCTTTGCAACTCATCAGAGATGTAAATAACAGTTTTGCTGTAATTCCTTTCTAGTGGGTCTTCCGGTGGGAGGAGAGTGTAATAGGACCAAAAAACCACAGACACACAAACATACTGAAAGAAAAAAGAAGCAGCAGCTTCTTATGAAATAAATCTCTGACAAAAAAATGTAACTAAACATTAAATTCCATGTTTCAAATTATTTCTTTAAAAATCCTTGATATGAAATAAAATTAAAGTATATAACATAAGTAATTTTAAAATCAAAATGTTGCAGTCTGGAAATATCTGAATGAAATTGTGTGAAATTATCATGACTTTCTATTAAAGTTTATGTAGATCAGGTTTTGTTAGGATTGCCAAGTCTTTTTACGACCATTTTGCTGCTTAGTAATACCTTTTTTTTAAGGGCAATTAGGGAATGGAAAAATGGGGATTTTTAAAGGGCATTAGTCATTGCAGGAAATTCCTGGCCTGATATAAATAATAATCAGCCAGCACAGAAAACAAATGAGAAAGCAGCATTGGTGGGGCAAGAAGAAATAATGTAACATAAAGCAGATGGATTGAAGATTATATGTATTCTGTGATGAGTTATTCTACAGAAGTCAACAAAGTTACACAACTAAACATTAATGAATCCAGGTCTGGAGGATACAGGATGTATATAAAGAAGCAGGCTGCCCTTTAACAAGAGAATTAAAAACATAAAAATCCAACCTAAGAAATAATTGGTTCCAAGGTAGAAAAATTTATAAACTCAGGCTGGCTTTGTAAAATGCAGCAAATTTACAAGGTTCTTGGAAATGACTAACTGACCTGACTTTTACTACACATGTAAATAAAATAATTTGGATCTCTTTGAAAAGGAGAATTTCCCAGAGGATGAGAAGAGAAGGGTCATACTATGTCATTTAGGCAGTATAATAGCCTTGTTAACATGCAAAGTCTTGGAAACTGGGACATGCTGGTTTATCAGTAGCATGGGAGGGACTGCTCCAGAGACAGCTCTAGACTCAAGCAAAACAAGGAGTGGCCTGGTGTAACTGACAGCTGAGATAACAAAATGGCAGTTGCCCCTACTGCGTACATTATAACCCTAAAGACCAGGTTAGAGGCACCAAGGGAAGAGTTGGGTTGTGCTGATAACCTCCTGTTCTGAGAAAGAAGCAAAGTAAAAGACGGGCAATTCTTTGAAATATAAGTGGCCAACCTCATGCTTGGACAGCAGCAGCAAGTCTCTCCAGTTCCTCACGCCTACCAACTGGCAGAAGCAGTCCAGCTCTGGCTCTTCATTCCCAGCAGTTCAGGTTTTGCCTACATTACTGAGAAACACTGAGAAAGGATCTCTTACATGTTTAATATTAGTAGCTACTTCCTGCACCATTTCTGCTTCCACAGCTGAATCTAACCTCCCTCTCTCATAGCCCCTCCACCCATGCTCAGACAACGATGGCACAGCAGTGCCAAAGCTAAAGAGGGACTACTCAATCCACATGGCACAGCTGAGTATTCACCTCCTAAACCTCTATTGTCCCTGTTGTGGGGGTAGTGGCTTAGAGAGCACCGAGAGCGTAACTATATATATATATAACTGTATATATAGAACTCGGGTGTAATTATCCACCTGAGAGTGCTGAGG
>VZTL01065383.1:0-14824 GCA_013400535.1 Scopus umbretta | reverse complement strand
GGTTAAACCACAACAAGGACAGAGAATAGGATCTCTATCTGGGTTATGTATTTCTTAGTTAAAACATAAATTTCAACTCAATAACTTTACCTACATGTCTAGATTAGGAAATCATTAATAGGACCTAAATAAAGGCAGATTTGGAGGGCTGTTGGGTAAGGAATAAAAAATATGTTCAATCAGCCATAACAGAAATTATTTGTTTTGTCAGGAATAATGCTGGGAAATATCTCTTATTTTGTTCTTAACCTCCTCATTTAAATCCCAGAGAAGAATAATACTGCATTTAATATTGCATTTTTTAATCTAATTACTGCTAATTCAGCAGGATAGACATGCATTCCCCTTGTCCCAGAGAAAAATAATTCAGAGAGTGAACCTTTCTAAAGTAAACATAGATGCAAATCACATGTTTCAGGCTAGATGGCATGTATTCTTTGCATCAAATCCTAATGCAAGTGAATTTTTTTGAGAAATACATAAAAACCCACTACACTCACAGCAGATTCTGAAACTATTACAGTTAATTCTGTTACTTTCTCAAAGCACTGTGTATAGAACATACAGCAAGTGTATAGGTTGGTGCAATTAACTTCTGAATCTAGGAAACTTAAAATCAGTACAAAATTTAAACTGTGTATATTTGGAGGAAAACAAAAAGAAAACTTGACTTGTGCAGTGGGTATGCAGCAGGATATTTCATTGGGAGCAGCTATTAGTCAGAATGGGACACATCTGCTGTTGATGATTATTATGCACAAGAATTTATTTTGCATGAGCAGCTGTTTTCAAAGTACAGAGAATGGATGTGAATGTATGGCTGTGTATGTAAATACAGGCATACATAACTTGCAATCATGGTCCTGATATTTCAGACAACAGAAAATGCAATAAAAAATAAGGGCTCATTTCACTGCAGGCTTGTTCTGCATCCACTACACGTGTGCATGCTCCTATCCATGTACCTACAGCAAGCTGGTCTGATCCATTTGAGCAAAGCCCTCATTTTGCATGGTAGCACAGTTCTTCCTTTATGGCAAGTTGCTCAGCGTGTGGCACTCACAGGCACAGCAGCTCTCAGCAGACAGCAGTAGTAGTATTATTAGACTGGAAACCTGCCTTCAAAAATATAAATATACAGTTATTTCCTGGTAAAACTATGAGATGGTATCTGTAATGAAAACCTCTCTTCCCACATCCATCTCCTTCTGCCAAAGCTGTAAGGATTTTTCCACTGCTCCCTGACGTTTCAAGCAGCACTCTGATCCTCTGATGTTTACAGCTGCACAGTAGTATTTTTTCACAGTTGGACTCAGTTTAATATACAAACATATCATTTCCCAAGTGGAAGTGCAAGTCATTCCGACATGGCCAAAATTGCCTTTCAGTGACCCCAACACGACTTCAGCATTGTGTCTTTACTGGTAAGAAAGTTGTGTTTTTACCTTGAGATACTGATATGAATAACAGCTCTTGAGTCAGAACCAGGGAAGAGACAAAACACATTGTCTTCTGAGGTCAAGGCCAGGTGGCTCCCATTGCTGTTAAATTCCTGTCCTCCCATTCCCATAGACAGGGATTGACGTGGTTATTTTCAGGACTGCTTACTTCCCACTCCCCAGCCCACATGACTGAATATAAGTATCTTTTCTCCCCTGCAACTTTTATTCTGGTATGGGCCAGGGTTGATGGCCAGCGGTGGGGATGACCCAGATTGACCAGAGACACAGACCTGGGCCAGAGGTGGGACCAGCAGGACTCAGCAAGAGGCAAGGGCTCAGAACACAGTCCCCAAACTGAGCAATAGCCATGGCTTTCCAGGGTAGCTCATGACTGGAAACGTCTTGTTTCTTCAGGAAAGTGTCTGCAAATGAATGTATGAAAGAAAAATGTAACCTGGCAAATTGCTTTTAAAGGGTGCTAGCTCCACTGTAGCCATGCAGTCAGTGTCTGTATTTGGGCAATGAGCTCAGAGGGCTTGTCTGCCTTGGCTTAGGCACTCTTGAGATGCCAATAAACATTTCCTTTCCTTCTGTGTGGGAAATAACACTTCATTGTGCTCAAAATCTTTGTGGGCAAAGAAGAACCATGCCATATATATAAATAAAGCCACAAATTATTACTATAATATAAATCTTATCAGTCTAATTCAAGAATCATTATTAGTCTAGATATTATGGCAGGAAAAGGGAGACTAATAATCCAGTTAGAGCACTTCTGTACAGAAAAGGTTTCAATAATAGCAATAATAAAACTATAATGCATGATTTTATTGATTTCTATCCCTTTCCTCAGAGTTATGCTCACCCTTTCACTGCTTCTCTGGACCTTCAGGAGCTTTGGATTGCTGGAGAGGACAACAGTGTCAGCCATCAGCCCATGGAGTCCCCCACTGTGAGGAACATGATGTTCATGGTGCTGGATTCTTTCCCCGCCCTGCGAGATGCACTTGGGATAATTTTTTTATGTTTGCCAACACCTTTCTTTTTTTTCAGTGGTTTACAGCTCCATGTTTCAAATGTATTTACTGTATATGGTACCATTTATATATGTTAGATATTATTTCTTTTTTCTCCTCATTATCCCTAAAATCCGATTTGTCCAGTTCCGGGTCTGTATTTCTAAAACTGACCCCTGATGAGTTGTCTCCAGTGCTGAGCCTGTGCCCCATCCCCATCTCTTATCACTCCATCCCTGTATGCCTCTGCGATACACCCTGTGTCTCTGCTTCCCAAACCCTCTGCTGTCATACCAGGCCTCTATTTCTCTGCCCTACATCATTGTAGCAGAGTCTTAAACATCTCACTCGACACGGCTTGCTACAGCCAGCTATATAAAGTGATAGTTGTACCATGCAAGGATAAACAGAAGTAGAACAAATTAGCCAGACACCTGGTCAAGCAGAGAAATCTTTGTCATGGCTAAACAAATTAAAACAGAGCTGCAGGCAGGTGAAGAGATGTTCAGACAGAGCACACCTCACAAGCCTCAGTCCTGAGGCCTTGCGATTTCACTGCAGAGCTCATGGCTGCTTGCTTGAGGCAATACTACATTCCAGGGCTACAGGGTTACACAGCAAAATGTTGTTGTCCCTGGAGATACTTGTGTTTCCATAATCACTCTAGCAATACATTCACCCAGCACTTGAAACATTTCAAGAGGTGTCATCTTCCAGTGGTGATGTGTGTGCAGGGACTAGGAAAGCTCAGTTTTTCTTTTTAAGCTGCTGGGTTGTACTAAAACCCATGCAGTGAACGTCAGTGCTGTGTCTAAGAGGTTAAGCACAGCTCCTATGTCCAGAATGACTGTGGGCTAAGATGACCACAAGCTGTTGTGGTGATCTTGTGGTCTGGGATGTTTGGGGGGCTGCAATACCCTCTGCAGAACCTGGTGTCCTAAGTCTACTCCTTCAGATGTTCCTTTCTTTTCTCAGTCACACCTCCTGCACATATTTTAGGCCGTTGCTTTTGGATAAGTAATTATTTTTTGTGTATAACAAATATAAGTATTTTAAGGTCCTTTCGTGTTGTTTCATCCCTAGCAAGAACAAATAAAAGAAGTTTCTAATTCCAGTGGTTTATCATATGAAAGAAAGTTCTATGACTTATTCAGAAAGTATTAAGACTTTGGAGGAAAGGATTTTACAAGATTGTCTAATCAGTTTGCTTGGCCCAGCATATTTTGATCACTTAATGGGAAGAGAGTTTGAAAATTAGAGTTGTGTTTGCTGACCTTCCCATGAGATGGCAACCCTGTCCCCAGTGCCAGCCCAGCTTCTGGCAATTCACCAGCTCTGGGCCTGGATGACAGCATGGTTCGTTTGCAGACCCTCCCAGGAATCCCCCCTAGCCCAGATTCTGCCTCCCAGCCCAGCCTGTGGCACAGCCATGCACTGGGAGCTGCTGGGCACGGCGGCCAGGCAAGGGGAGAGCGGTGTCCGTGTCCTTGGGATGCCTATTGGTGGACTTCACAGAGGGGTGGCCAAAATACCTGCTCTGTGTCTCTGATGGATTCTCTTCATTTCTTCTCTTCCTGTTTTAGTCTGGGGGGCATAGGGTAGTGCGGGAAAAAGCACTTTGGAAGGGCATTGCCTGCCCTGGCACCACAGAAATACCAAAGAAAGGGGAACTGCAGTGCTTTCCAAAAAAATCCTCACCTCTACTCCTCCGTCCAAGTCCTATCTGTGTCTTTGTCAAATGCAGTACCTAAGTTTTCAACCGGTTGTTTCCATGTCTTAATCATCTTTCAAAAATGTTAAAACAAATTCAAACTCCAGCTGTACTTACAATTACCTTAAATTGTTCTTTCATACCAAACATATTTAACAGAGGCTGCATTATTTTATACTACATTGGAATTTCAAATTGGCTTGATGTGCTCTCATATTATTCCGTTGCTTTGGATATATTTTATACATAAGCATTTCAGACATGCCAAACATTGCTCACTGTTGCTGAAAAGACCCTTGTAATGAATAACAAAAAGAAAAAAACCAACCTTATAAACTATTTAAAGGATGCAGTTATCTAATTAAGACACAATATATGAAAACACTTCTAAAACCCCCACACTATAACAGAATTGTATGTGTTTAAACATAAGTCTATTAAAAATAATTAATATGATACTGTCTCTTAATTCCATCTCGGAAGGCTTTGAAAGGTTTTTCACATGCTATAGTTGCCATATAACCACATGCTTCCAAAAGATGAATTCAAGAGAGAAAATGTAATTTATTACCCCAGAGTAATATGTAACGTGGTGATTCATCTCATCTAAAAGCAGCTGCTTTCTTTGTCGTCTTTGTAAGTAGCATTCATTTTCCTGGCATGAGCACAGTTTACAAATTCATCCTGGTCCTCCCAAGATTCAGATAGCATCATTAGCATACATTTAGCAGTAGCAGACAGTGAGTAGCAGGTACAAATGGCTGGCTGATGAGCTAATATGCTTTGGGCACTTTTCCAGCTTGTATGATAAGAGAAAAAATACACTACTTCAAAGCCTGCTAGTTGCAAACCAGTTAGCAGAAAAGAATAATAAAATTACCTAAAATTCAGCACTGAACTGGGGGTATAGGTATACTGACATGTTGCCTGATGTTTAAAATTCTAGTTGTCAAGAAATTACCACCTGAGTGAAGAGATGCTTCAGCACATTATCATCCCATTTAAGCTTTTTGTCTTTTTTTTCAGGGAGTAGTAAGTAATAGCAACATAGGCATCTGCTGTCCACTGGCAGTGGGTGTGTAATAAATATTCAACAAACCATGGCTGGCAGATCCTGCTGTCAACATGAATTGAATATTTTCATTTTAGTGAAGGATCCCACTTTCCTAACATATGTTACTAAATAAATGTGCTCAAGAGCTGAGCAAGTGTGTCCCTATGATTTGTTTTCTTCCAACCTTAAAACAGAAACGTTGCCTGCTGCTGAGAGGACAACAAACCTTTTTAGCAAAGCACACTTAGCAAGTTGCTCAGTGACGCCCAGGTCAGCAAGCACTGACACAGGCATAGAGTCCAATTCAAAATGTGCTGATAATTAACCCTCCACTATCTTAAAAATATATATATCTAGAAGAAAGTGAGAAAGCAGACTGTTGTTGCAGTCTGTGTTTTACCCTAATCCAGCCTCATTTCCTAATAGTTGTGAGCTGCTGGCCAATAAACCACCTAAGGTCCTATAGATTTGTTCAGTCTATGAATTGCATTTCCACTGCAATGAGTGGTGGCAGCAGAAAGAAGTCTCTATGGAGAACAGCTCCTCATGTTCTGCCACATGCCCATCACTTGTTCGTCCTAACATCACCAAACAGACAGATAGTGCATCTGAATTTGTTGCTTCAGTAAGAACATTTCAAACATATAAACTAACCCTTGGGCAGACTGGAAATCTCCTCTCTAGATGAAATTCTCTGGTGTAAACACTTGGAACTCTGGACACTGGTTTCTGAAGTACTTGCTGTCTGAACTGGCACAATGCAAGATCACCACATTTCATATGTGAAATATTGGATGTTTTGTTGCTATTATACTGTACTTGGCAGTTCTAATAATTACTTGATAACCAGTTTGACACTAATGAGTTCATTTTATAGGTCTTTCCTCTGAAGCCTAAGAGCTGATTTTGAAAAGTCTTAGCTCAAGACTTATCTTGAAGAAGGTGAATTAGGAAGGAGTAAAAAAATTGATACAAGTGTTTGCTCTCTCAGGGCTGCAAGTGTGGCAGCTAACCCGATACTATTAAATTTCATACAACGGGAGATTTTATTTATTATAAATGCCAAATGCAGGAAAAAAAAAGAGTCTTTTTTGTTCTGTTTGCTGAATACAAGCACCTGTGAAGAACCAGTCTCCAAAGCAATGTGATGACACCGCCGAGGCCAGTGCCATGCCACAGCGGGCCGGGCATGCTCCGTCCGTCTCAGTGTGCTCATGCAGCAGCCGCAGCCGCCCCACCGGTGATGCGCAAGGTTCACTTCAGCCGTCACAGGATTACTCAGGACTAAAAAATGGATCAAAGCAGGGACCTAAAAACCAATGGGTTATTTCTTCCCTCAGCAACTCCCTGTGATGCCTGTGGTTAGAAACAAAACACAGCTTGGGCAGACAAGGTGAGTAGCCTGAAAATGTGATTCAAATCCCTCTATGCTCAGTGGCTACTCAACTTCAACAGTGTGTAAAACCAGACTGCCTTCAGCCTGCAAGTTCCCAGACCCTCTTTAAATCCACCTGGGATCCATGAAGCAGGATGGACTTCCCCAGGTCTGCAGAGCTCACACACCCTGACAGGTCATTGTTCACAGTTCTCTCTGTTGATCGGGTTGCTTCCTAAGAAGAAAGAAGCCTTGCTACCTACTCACTTTTTTCAGGTTATTTCTACCTTCAATTCAAAGGCAGTTTAAAGCAAAACAAATAAGCAGCATTTCCAGCTGCGCGTGAGTTCAAATGCACCTTGTATTTTGAATTTCCTGGAGAGAGGCTCTAGGCTTAGCTAGTAGGTCACGGGTCTCACCCTTGGCATGTTGGTCTTGGGACTTATCCCTCTGGAGCCATGAACTCTCCTCCCAGAAGAAAGACTGCAGGGTCAATCATAGGAAATTTGACCCAGTTTAGGATTTCAGTTTCTAGGCACTGCACTCAGGGACCGGATGCTTAAAAAAAAGGTGTGTCAGAGTTCACTTTGCAGGCACATATGTGCTCTTTAATCTAGACCTTATTTTACTTTAGATGGCCTCTAGCATAGCCTTCACAACTCTAAGAAGCTCAGCCAAAGAAATGCACAGTTAATCTGTGCTGGGAGATGCATGTTAAGCAATGAGCTGCTTGACCCTACAAAGACCTGAGCAATCTTTGAAGGAGGTGCAAAGTGCACCTGAAACAGCACCAAGATGGTAAACCTGAAAGAGTAGGTGGTTAAAGAATTAGGTGCTTCTGGGATTGAGGGGTGGTTGATGAAGGTATTTTAAGTACACAGTTTGGGAATTAGGTGCCTAAGTGCCTCCTTGAATATAGTCCCAAACATTCTTGTTCTGCAGCTCACTGCAGCAGCCTGTATATTGGCTTCACTGCAGTCTGGGACACACCTTGGCTCTGGGCTGCTTGGTGTCCATCAGGACTCTGAGATAGGGAAAAAAAAACCCAATCAGTTTACTTCCCTTCTTACTGACAGATATTAGGTTCTGCTCATTGCCAGACTACTTTCAAATTGCAAACCTTTGAGCAGGAATTAAAAATGAGCTAAGAAAGAGTTCAAATTCACCACTGAAATAATATCTCAGTGACAGTTATTCACAAGAGACAAAAAAGTATCTGACAGGTAAAATCTTGAAAAAAGGTTTCATGAATGTTTAATGCAAGCTTTAAGAATGCAGCCTGCCAAGCTGGAGTAAAAGGCGAATGTAGAAAAGATACACCTATGGTAAATTTATATAAAAATAGAGTTGCTTCAGACAGAACATGCCTGACATCAATAATAAGGAAAAAGTTGCCACCCCTACCCACAAACACATAGCTAATTTTGCCAATTGCTACAGATCACAGACCATACATGCCAGTTTAATTCTACCAGCCCTTTTTTTTTTTTTTGCATTTTTTCTTTGTTAGCCTTGTTTCTCCTCCAGGCAGCATGGATGGTGACTGCTCTGTGGGAATGCCATTTAGCAGAGGGTTGTTAGCAGAAGTATGGTACAGTAGGAAAGGCAGGAGGCATGTCATGCCTCACACATAAGGCAGTGTATTTGCAGCAATGGTGAGGACCATGAAGGCTTGAAGAGCATGTACTGAGTGATAGGTACGTTTTTTTCTCCCCCCGGCTTTTCTGGTTTTGAGATTCCTGTAGATATGCAGCCACAGCTCCTACTGGGAGCTGGACTAGAGAAATGTTAGCCTCTAATCACAGAGTAGCAAAGATGTTAAGAGTGAGGAAAGGTGTCCAGATTCTGTATAAATCCCAGAATATATAACAAACTATTTGGGGGGCTTTCTGTGCAGGCATTTTCAGACTAGTTTTCATGTGTCAGCTAAGTATGGAAATTTAGGTTATTAGAGCTGCATAACTTCCTATGCAAGCACCGGGCATTCTTGTTCAGAATTAAAGTAAACTTAATTTGATTTGCTTTAATTCATTAGCTGGGTAAATTAAGCTAAATGGAAATAACATGCATTCTGAATGAGTACATGAACACAAGGCTTTAATATGGTTTAGCTAATCTACTTCAGATCTAATTTGGACAAATTTTTCCTGACTCTCTAAGTAGACAACTGTTTAAGGCTAGAGCCTATAAGGAATGCAGATCCTGTAAGCCTAGCTGACAGAGGGGACCCCTTGCAGAGGGGACCTCTGTGTCAGGTGACTTGGCTCCCTTCACAGTTTGCATAAACAATTCCCAGAGAGGCAAGCAAAAGGACATCTAGAAGGAGCCAGTGAAGGAATGAGCACTGGTGTCATTGGCAGCACAGCCTCCTTGAAGGCCTACATCCATCCTACTCATCTTCAGATGAGCGTTTCTATAACCTGAGGACCTACAGCCCAGAATCGTCTTTCGCAGGTGGGTACTTTCAGTGTGTCCTTTTGAAGAGCAGGGTGAAGCTCAGCCCTGACAGGTGCTGGTGGGACTGCCACCGCCTCCTGCACACTGCACTGGCTAGCAGTGAAGCAGCTTTCCCCACGTGGAGGGGAATCCCAGCTCCTTCGGCCTCAGAGGTTCAGGCACATATATCCCAGGAGCAAGCATCTGTGATCAGTGTGAGCTAGGGGTCCTCCTTCCCTCGTTGTCTCTGAGTGCAGAAGAATGCCAAGGCAGGTTGTGAGATGACCTTGAAGCCCGTTGCTATGAGCATTTACTGCCAGTGATTCCTCCTCCCAGGGCAGCTCCTGTATTTTACACCAAGCAATAATGGATTTTAACGAGAAAGTGGCCATAACTGCCTTCTGTGGGATACTTCATCCTATGGGTGGGCACTCGTGATCTCAGAGTGGTCCAGAGGGAAACCTGCATTACCCTCCAGCTTCCTTCTCTGGCTGTCAACACACAGCTCCCCAGCCTGTGCTTGGTCTGTGAGGAAAGAGACAATTGCTTCCTCCTTCCTTCCCATCCTCCTGCCCTAACGAGTTCCAGGCAGGCTTTTCTCACCACATTGGTACACTGAGCAATGCTCCAAGGTGCAGAGTCTGCCCTTTATCTGGTTACTACTGTGAGCAGTTAAATTTCTTTCCTCCCCACCCCCAGGCATGGCAATGCCTATTGCTCAACTCTTTTGACCAAACACATTCCTTAGCTGTAGTTCAAAGTGTGAGCAATCAGTTCTTGAACTATGGCACGCTTCTGCATCACCGCATGTGCTGCGGGGTTACAGAGAGCTAAGCCTGGAAAATTACCTATACGAGACACCGCGAGACTGCCATTGCTTACACCCATCTGAAGGAAAAGACAGGCAGAATGGGACAACAGATCCAGCTGCTCGCCTCTGCAGGGTGATGCATCAGCCACATTTTTATTCAGGGCTTAACATGTATCGTCACAACTTCAATTTTCCATCTGACTTTCATGCCACTCAAAATTCAGCTTAAAGGCACCCTGACACATTGTTTACCTTAATCAGAGATCCAGCTGCATTTTGGCGCACAGCTTGTGAATGGATGTTGCTCATGGAACAGCCCAAGCTGTCTGCGAGAAACTGTCTATGCTTATTCACAAGTGAGTCCCAGTGAGACAGTGGGAAGGGGAAAAGAAAAAAAAAAAGAAAATGCATAGGCTAAATTTTTGATATTAAAGACTGTTGAAGAAAGTAATTGAGCTTGAGTAGACAGACTTTCCTTACTGTCTAGCAATCCCTCATTAGCACATTCAGTCTTGCTTGCTTGAATCTAGTGGACAGACAGTGTTTCTACACTGTAGCTACACACGGGCACAACACAGAACTGGTCCAACACTCTGTCAGCAGGAACTTTCCCTCTGATATAATTTGCTTCACAGATCCTGAATCAACAAGGATGCAAGCAAACAAGATTTTTTTTTTTTTTTGCTTGCATTCCCAACACTTATTAAGCTCTAAAAACCCCTTCCTATTTTTCTTACAATTGTATGAAGTGACATCTAGCCATGATAGATAAAAACTGGCACAGACTCGACATGGCAATTGAATCAGCAACAGGGTCCCGAATGTCTTCGATTTAACAATTAGGGTAGTTGCCTTCTCTGCAACATTGCTGTGAGTGAAGCAAAACGAAAGCCTCTGAACAGAGCAGAGCCCTGGCAGGGTGGCAGTGGAGGACTCTGACACTTTTTTTTGCAAGTGGCATTTTGCAGCATCGCTTGTGTGTTTGCAACTAGACCAGAAACTGCCTGAGAAGTTGAAACGGGTGCTTGTGGCTCTTCCCCCAACCTTAAGAAGCGTTGGGGCAGAGGTGATGGGTACGGTACCCTTCTGAAAGAGAGAGCGCCAGCCGAGTACCCCTCAAGGTCAGAGAAGGAACTGAATGTCTCCCACAACTCTTACCTGAGAGTTAGCGATTAAAAATGGGAGGAGGGGATACACTTATAATATTATTTCACTACCTCTATTTTTAACGAAAGAACTGACTCTTGCTTTTTTCCAAAAAGGAAAATCTTAAAAAATAGTATGGGGTGAACCAGTACCAACTGTGAGAAATACAGCCACCCTAACTCACTATAAATAAAACTTTGTACTGCCTCACCTAGCTCTTTAATTTTGTGTGTATTTATGTTATGCTCCTCACGTGTAGCATTATTTTGACAATAAAAACTTAGCCGTTACTCTCAACTGTAGGGATCAAAGGACAAAAAAGATGGAATTAAAAATTCCTGATTTATCTTCTCACATAATGTTTTCATGCTCCTTGGAGATGTCTTTTAAAACTAAAAATAGTAAAAAACCACATGTTCCTTCCCATTCTTTACTGCATATGATAATGTCATATTCCCTAAAACAGCAGGAGTGGATTTTTATTAAAATTACAGGAAAGAGCTTTTCAACAGGCAACTTCAAAATTCTGTAGGTTAGATTCAATTGTACATCAGCAAAGGAGGGGAAATACTCCGGACTGAACACTACTGGATTCATGGAGGGATGTAATTTCAACTCATAGAGCCTGGTATTCTTCCCAGTGGAGTCAAGCAAAAAAAAATTCCCCTTAACTTCAAAGAGGAACCAAATTAAGTGCTTATTTTGAAATGGAGTTGCCAAGTGGCAAGTCTGTCACAGTCGGTATGGGAGGCACCTTTTAACTTCAAAAAAATTACAAGTTTTACTGTATCTAAAAGTCGTATGTATTGAAATTAACTCAGTGCATGCCTGAGCTCTGCTGCTAACTGCAGGAGTCTGAAGTGTACTCAAGTTACATTACTTGTATATATTACACAATTTAAGTTTCTATGTATAGTCTCAAAACTTAGGAAATGACAGAAGTAAGGTAATCCATGTGACTAATTCAGCTTTCCTGTGAATATGCTTCAGAAGTGAGCTCTAATGACACAATCACATACGATTTGTCTGGGAAGACCTTTCTCTTTCTGTTCCCTGAATGAACAGTACCCGACTGAGATTCCTCTAGAGGCTTCTTTAATCTTGTTGCTCTATACATGGCCCCACCCCTTATTTCCCAAATAATATTCACACCTCATTCCTGAAGACTAAGTATTAATTTCCTTAGGAGGGTTTGAGGTTTTTTTAAACTCTAATAAAGCAATGTCTGAAAACTCCATTTAATTCCAAGGAGTTTATATTCACAACATTCCAGCAAAATGAGCTGGGTTTATTATTCCCCTTTTGCAGCTGATAGATTACAAGTGTTTTCTAATTTGTGGTGGTCTACTTAAATAAATTAAGTCCTGATTATTTTTTTCCAGAGAACTTTTGTACATTTTGTAGCATTTTCTCCATTCAAAGCAGAATGTCCATTACAGTCAGTGAAATCTGTGAACGCCCAGCACTTTTTTCAGAGTTAGTCCTGGGTTTAAATGCAAGCCTACACAAAACAGAGAGCATATAATTCACACAAATTATTTATTTTGTGTGGCTTATATTGCATTGAAGAACTTGGATACATGCAGGGACAGAGTCGAGCTCCCCGAGCACCGCTCTGCAGGCTGAGGGAGACCCTTACTTGATCTTCACACTGCCTTTCTTTCTTACTGTGCAGAGTACAACTGGTGCTGTGGAAGAAGTAAGGATTATACAGACAACACCGTCCCCGAAAGACCTTAGTTGACTAGGAGGCCGCTGTATATCCTGTGCACTGAATCAGACAGGGAAGTGGTGGAAAACCAGTTATGTGACCAGGTATCATGATGTGCCTCCATATTTTAGTTACACAGGCGACTTTAATTCTGAAATTTCCTAAGTTTTTTTTACTGAATGATCAATCTTAGCATTCTTTAATAATACTTTGCTTGGTGTGTGCAACTTCCTAAATTGATTCCCTCTTCCCTCCCCAAGAAAAAAACAAATGGAACATGGGGAGCCCTACTGACATCCACAGCGCTGCCTCGCAGAGCCAGCATTATGGCATCTCCTTCAGCCCTGAAATCTACAGTTCAACAGAGTTAAACTTTCCAACTGCTATATCAGACCTTTGACCATGGAGCAAAGAAAGTAATTTCTAATGAGGGAAGCATGATGTTGCTGTCCTTAGCACCAGAAGAACTTAAGTTACCCATTTNATTAACATTTTCTAAAAACACATCAATTTTATATGCAACATATTCTTCCATTTTGATTTTTTTTCGGATCTTGTTGCTGCTTGTCTTGAATGTTTCATCACGACATAATTTTCCTACTGATCTGTCTAAGCTGGGTCTTGCACCACTTCTAAATCAAGCACACCATGCCATTGGACCCTGAAACTGTTAGAGAGAATCTAGCAAACACGCACAAGTCATAAACGGAGGCAACTGTCTTCTCTGCAACACTACAATTTGAATAGAAACATTATTCACACTCCACTTGCTGCTAATTCTACGTAGACGTATTCCCCTGATGTGTTTATTCCACAGTTTTCATTGGATTTGGCACTTTAACAGAAAGCAATACCTCAGTGGATCTTCTTGCAGCTTTCAATTCAATTTTGCTGACCCCCAACAAATATACCAGATACTTACTACTTATCAATGCAAAAATTGTGATGCATCCAAAACAAATTACAGGAATGGAATAAGCCAAAGACATTTAACATTATACTATATAGCTAATTTGCTTTCCTCCACATTTATTTATTCAAAAAGATTCTGTTAGATTTCCTTTGATGCTTCCAAAGTCCCACACAAAATACATTCATTTTATTGTAGAGTAGATTTGATCGCAGACCACACCATTCAGTAGTCCATCAATCATGAGTGGTCCATGTCAGACTTGTTCCAAATAAAATGAAAACCGTAGTTCTTGCATTGTGCAGTAAGCATTAATGGAGTTCAGGCTCCCTACATCAGTTTAACTCCAACTCTGTAATGAGTGAGGAAAAAAGGAAGATGCCAATATGGATGCAGATTTGAACCTTTCCAAACTGCAGCAATTCAAATCCAGGATTCCAGTCAAGCTTTTTGGCACATCAAGTTTAACTAATTAGCATCCCCACTTTCCCTCCATCCCAAAAATTCACAAATCAGAAAGTAAGGTGAAGGCCAATGACAGTTTATTTGGGAAAACTGTACCTGTCTGATAATGTTGTATGTATACATATCACAGCTTAATTTGCTCCTGGACATGTACACGTCATTAATACTAACCTCCTAGAATACTTCAACTGGACCAAGGTCAATTTCTGAACAGGTCTTAATACCTCCACGTAGAATTAATTTGATTGTAGTCTGATCTAATTACTGCAAAGACATGTAATAAAACAGTATCTGGCTTAAGCAAACATAAGCCATGGAACTCAGCTCAAACCTAACTCATCACTATCTCACATAATTAAACAGCATATGGGAAGCTGGAGCACTGCTGGGAAGAGCTGCTAGGGGAAGTGGTGAATTTTGAATGTAGCATGAGACACCATGAGGAAGATAAAGAGCAAGTCAGCCCTATGACTATGGTTCTTATATTATGGTCAACCTTGTTGTTTGCAGCACTCTCTTAATAGCTTGGAAATTGAGAATTGCCTCACTGACTGTCCTTTCTTTTACAAATACTGGTTTTTTTCCCCTCTTCATTGTTCTGTATTTTACTTCTTTGGGTGTGTACTAGAAGCACTGCCAAACACAGCTTACACAAAATAGCCATCTCCAAGCATTGGGGGATGAATCCTAAAACTGAAACTACATTCTTACATTTATTCCTCTGAAACAGAGGTGTGGGGTTAAGCT
>VZTL01065381.1:5133-25521 GCA_013400535.1 Scopus umbretta | reverse complement strand
TCCACCAGTCTATCTCCCTCAACATAGGTCTAGTCGTAAGCTTGTCACTACTCCATTCTGCAAGAGAAGCAAATACTCTGATTTTAGTTAGCTGTCACACTGTAGGTCCTTATTCCTGCCAGGAAGTTTTCATGGTCTAAAAGGTTATGAAGGACAATGACCTTGAATAAGTTTGCAGGTTACAGAAGTGGGCTCATACTTGCTTAACTAATTTTTATTTCAAACATAGTGGCATCCTACGTAAAATAGGAGTATTGTAGTTTATCTTGATAATATAGTAATTGCTGTCTAATTGAAAGAGTCATTCTTTACTGCCAGAAAGCTGTCAGCTTTGCCTAACTAGAACCATAGAAAAGCACGATGGCCATTTGAAAAATTCAGTAGCAAAATAATTGATGCAAAATTGCAGTTCAGCAAACCATTAATCAGCATGTGCATAATCTGTTGAAATACCTATTATGTCCGCTTTATGTTCAGTGCATATGCATTACAGATTCACTGGGAGTCAGATGTGAGAATAGGCTGTACAGCATGTGCACAGTGGTTTGGTCATTGGGGCAGACTTTAAATCACAGCACATGCACCAAGCAGTGTCCATCCTTTTTGGTGAAGTCCGTTTTATTCTGGATGCTCCATGAGGTTGATCTGCGCAGGCCCTCAAACAGTGGGCATCACATTTGGCATCACTGGGAAGCTGGCCCAGTAGAACTCCAAAGGCAGGAAGGATTTGGTTACAAGAGGAGGACAGGGTGACCAAGGAAACCCAGGCACTTGGTGGTCCTGTAATGAACACAGTGCAAATTAATTATAGTTGTGTCTCTGTGTGCATGTTCAGTATGCTTTGCTGAAATACTTAGAAAAAATTTGGTTCTAATATTAGTATTACATTTAAAAATTATATGCATCAATCATAAGGTCCTACTAGAGTTTCTCATTCTCCATTTTACTCCATTGTATGTGTCTTAATATTATTGCTGCAGTACCATCCATTTTGCTTTTTCCTTTGAGCTGACAGGAAATGCACAGTAAAAACAAATTTAGCCATATATATATTTCTTGTATTTTGGACAAAATACAAATACAGGAGGAAATAAAAATACAGTTATTTTGGAAGAAGGCAAAACAAATCAGCATGTCTGACCTTTATTTTTTTCCTAGCAAAAGCATTTCATATTGAAGCAGTTCACATGTCAGTAATAATAATCAAGTTACTTACCAGCACTCTGGCAATGCACTGCTTCTACAAAAAGGGATACAGTGTCCATCTCATACATTAGCCTGAAGCTCCAAATACTCTTTGACTGACTGTCTTGGTAGGCAGCAGAGATTGTGAATGTTACAGGAAATCAGTGAAGCTTCAGCATGTGTTTAATACTGAAGTGCTAACGCAAAGAAGGATGAAGTTAAGACTGAGCATAACAGCTCTCTGTCAGAAGATTGCGCTTCCCTGCTCTACCTGCTCTAGAAGGGAACTTGCTGATCCTGCTCTCTCTGTAATTTTATTACATGGCCATTTTAATGACCTGATTAAACTCATTGTAAAAGTTTTGCTCCCATTACTGGCATCTGAAGACTGCCTCCAGACCAAAATAGTCTCTGGTAGTTACAAATGTAGTCCTTTGATTTTATTTTCCTTCTTCAATGTTTACTTTTTTTTTCTTTTTTTTTTTAAAGAGAGAACATATGTCCTTTCTAAGTCTTGGCTTTGGCTAAACAAAAAGCCTAAGCTATTTTAATTTCCTCTCCTAAAATAGAGTCCCAATACTTCTGAACATGTTAGTCATTTGTCTTTTTAGCTATTCCAGCTTGAATCCTAAGCTCATCCATGCTGCATTGGCTGCAGTAGCTATTTTCAGGGAATGATTTTTGTTCAATATGTCTTGCTTTGCAACAAACAAACTTCACTATAAAGAGTCAAATGCACAACTCATTGCATTTATTGTTTGGTTTAGAAACATAAAGCCAGATTATACTAACATTTATATACAACATTGTCCAAGGACATAAGGAAAAGACTTAAGTGCTTGTGCCACCAAAAATACAAGCACGGATCTAAATAAAAATGCTTATTTTTCAATACAGTATAATTTACATAGAGCACAGTAATAGATATTTAGAAATCCATAATAAAATAGAAAATATTAGATTTAATAATGTATAATATTGGTGGGAGTTCCAGTATTTCTAAGCTATACATTTATTAATTCAATATATCTAGTAAATTGTTATGTATCTTTACCAGACTTGAGTATTGACATTTGTACTTTCTGAGGACACTTGCAGTTTCACTTCTGTGTTGGGTTCATTTTGTAGCAGAGATGCAATGCCTAAAGGGGTATTTGAGTAAGAAAAAAAGTGTCCTTACCTTATCTACATAAGCCTAGTAAAGCATTGCATAAGTCCTTTTAGTCCTGTGATAGAGTATGCATATGCTTTCAGGGACTGGCCAGGAGAGCATTAATACATTAAGCACTGTGATCTCAAGCCCTGCGGCTGCTGTGTCAGTGAGTAGTGCAGAGGATATAGCACATTTTGCTTCTGGCCTTTGTGATTTCTCTCTGTTGCTTCTGTATTTAGAACTTTTTGGTTTACAAATCTTTTTTCATTTAATTAAACCTTAGCACAAGTGGCATATTCAAAATTAAAGCAACTCAAGCTGTGGTAGAACCTGAAGTGTAACTCCTTTATCACTCACTATCTTAAATGTTTTTACTAATTCGTATCCAATTCACAGCCATGGAGTAGACATTGTCAATTGCCTGGATGGTTCTAATGGAGCCACTTCCCTCTCGCTCCTTAATCTCACTCTCTTCTCCCAGACAGGCTAAATCAGTAACGACAGTTTAAGTCCATTTTCCAAGTGTGTGCTTTAAGGAATGTATCATGGTTTAGTTTTTTGAAAAGTCATCATCCAGTTACAGCAAGGGGATTGTGGGCACTTAACTCAGGAGCCTGAGTCTTATATGTAATTAATGGAGAAGGCAGGACAGGCCTCCAAAGGAAAATGAAGATAACTTAATCTGTTCTGTATTCTTCTGTTCTCAGAATAGGAATGGATGGTACTGTGGCTAAAGCCAGGCAGAAGGCGACAGTGGGCACACTGAAATGTCTGAAGTCATGTCAGATGTGGGGTCTCACAACTTCTATCCAGTTGAGATTTAGATGCTGCACTATCTTTGGAGGTGTAAGTGCCCCCCTAAACAAAAAGAGCAGTGGCCTTTGGCAAGTATGGATGTGATTTGACTCTGGTGGACAAACTCACAGTTGTGCATTTTTAGAAAAGTCATGTACCTATGAACTGGAAGAAGGGCATGCTTGAGGAGCTTTGCAAAGTAAGGAGAAAAAGGACTTTTTCTACTTATTTTGGGTCAGTCTGAAAGAACGGATGCTCTAATCATGCCACGAGAGAGACAAAATAAGATAGAACAAAACTGATTGTGGCTGTGGGGATTTCCCCCCCACAAAAAAAAAAAGCAGCATGCCAGCTCTGCTCAGTTAGTGGAAATGAACTCTGAATGGAAAACACGAACAGTGTGGTGAGCCTGAGCTAATGCATCTGTTTCCCAACAGACAGTATTAGCATAGGGTCTCTGCTGTGCTCATTGCAGCTATGCAGCTCCTGGCTTTCAGCTGATGTACATCTGTTCATCTCAGACTGTGGGTAGGGCACACCATTTGAACATGTTCTCCTTAGCCAAGTGAAAAAGTGACTTCTGGGAGGATGAGTTGTGCCTCCTGGTCACTCTGAAAAGAAGCTTCTCTTTATTCTTTAAAATTATGTATTATTATTATTAATAGTGACTTCAGGTGCCTTCAGAAGCCAGCTTGTATAGCCTGAACTGCTCTTTGAGACCTTGGGCATACAACATCGTGCCCTTGCCTTTCATTTTCAAGTAATGACGAGACACGGGAGCTTAAAACATGATTTTTCAGATGAAAAGCACAAAGGCAAATGTATGGGTATAGCTGTCAAACATAGTTACAGATTTATGAAGATCCATGGCGTCATATTCAGTGGAATTACGCTAGACTACAAAGGGCAGGAAAGCTTATTCAAACAGAAAATAATTCTTGAAAAGCCTTTTAAACTTTTTAAAGTCATGAAAGAATCAAATTTTTGAAGTGAAACTGTAACTATCAATATTCCATAGCTATTCTTAAACTCATTTTTTAATGTCTAGCCTTGCACCAACAGCAATGAGAAGAACTCTTCTAATACTTCTACACTTTGTTACTGTTCCCCCTTAGTTGGGTAATACTGGGCCTCCCTCTCTGCCTGTTTCAGAGGAAGAAGTAAGAAGCATTTCTCCAGTTTGTTCACAAATGATCTGTGCCACATGCCCTTTACCTGACCATAACAGGAAATAGCAAACAGGCAGTTTTCTTGTTCAGAAACCCAAACATTCCTTTAAAGCTCCTCCAAATAGGACACTTTTCTTGGCTTCCTCCTATGAAGATACTTACATGACTACTTTGTCTCTTGCCTCTGTTTTTCTTTTGCTTGGAGGCAAATAGACCAAAAGATGCAGACAGATGGGTATTGGGTCCTGCATTGTCCACTGGTTTGCAGGAAAAAAAACACACTAGATTTTTTCATTTTCCATTCCGGAGTCTTGTATGTCTGCTGGTTTTATCCTCTCATTAGTCAACGTGGTAATTACATGTTTGCTTATGTAGCCCAAATAGGTGATGTTGAGCATGTCCATCAGATCTGTTAGCCATTGTTGAAAGATACAGGCATAGGCAAGCATAAGCTGTTTCCAGCACAGCTTATATTTTGTTGAACAACTCTCATAGCTATTCTACCAAGTTTTGTTGGCAGTACTACTGATGGTACATGTATGTCCATCAGTGTTTTGGTCTCCAGCTAGCTCTTCAAGGCTGCCACAGAGGCTCTGCCATGCTGCTTCAGTGGACACTGAGCCGACTGCACAGTAACAGCCAGCTGTCAGCAAAACAGCATCGCACAAACTGATGGCTGTGCCTGAAACCTGTCTTACGGTTTTCAATTTGTCAGAAATGGGAGCAGAACAGAGTTAATTCTCATCTCAAGCAACAGTGAAGTAGCTGCAGTTATCTCCTCAAAAGACAAAAGAAGATGGGAGAAAATCTTGCGCTGTCCTTTAAAACCACCATTATCCATTACACAGAGCACAGTCACATCCCTTTGCCAATCCACTAGTAGCAGAAAATCAGCAATGAAGATCTTACAGGCTTTCAGGTAGCCTATACAAACCTAAGTAAACAGTGTAGCAAAAAAAGAGAAAGGTATTATTTTCTGCCTTCATTACTGTATACTGTTTTATGTACCCTTTCCTTCTAGACCTCTATCTCTTTTTCTTCTGAAACTGAAAGCTAAATTGCTGTAAGCAGGGAACAGAAAGATTCTGTTTCTTTATGAACACACTTGGGAAGCAGCGAAAAAGATTCCCCAAAGTGTATGTTTGCAAATATGTTTGATCCATCTGAGTATAAAACAATCTACTGAAAATAAGCAAGAAAAAAACCACACTGTTTAGATGAGCATTGCAACGAATTATACTGGAAACACTAAAGGAGACTGTTGTGCATAAACCATTCATTGATCATTCAGTTTCCATAATGTTCACAAGAAAGTGTTGTAAACAGAGAGGATGCAGGTTTTCAAATCCAAAACCAGAGTATTTTGGTTTTCCAAGTCTGAATTAAAACACTTGCATGCTGTGCTTAGATTCAAAAAGTGATAGAAACAGTGGGTGGCTGGCTCAAAAGGTATGGCACAGATAGATTACAAAACTAGTCAGAAGTTGTAGGCCTCGTGTACTGGCACATGTGATGATTCATTTCATCTTGGACATTGTTTCTGCACCAGTCCTTTGTGCTCTGGCCTGGAAGTAAGTGATGCTTAAAACCATGTTTTCAGTTTTTTGGACAGTATCTGTGGTTTATAGTTGTCTATTTTGTGTACTGGGAGGGACACTATAAGACAAAGAAAAATTCTTCAGATTTAAGATCAATGCATAACACTTTATAGCAATACATCCCCCTAAGTCCTGTATGTTCACAAATTAAAGTAAGACTTAAAGCTAAACCAACCCATCTCATCAACATGTACTCCAAAGATTTATGTCCTTTGGCTCTGCAGAGCCTCCGGGTGCCCTAGCTGTTGAACTTGTGTTGGACTGGCTAGGTCTGGCAGGCAGCCTGTCTGCTTCTCCCCCTCAACCTGCTGGGAGTATTTCCAACTCANTGTCTTTATCTCAACCCATGGGTTTTACTTTTTTTTCCTGATTCTTTCCCCCATGCCACCAGCGTGGGGGGAGAGTGAGCGAGTGGCTGTGTGGTGCTTAGTTGCTGACTGGGGTTAAACCACAACAACTCTATAATCACATTTTCTTAACCTCTTAAATCTTCCCGTTTGTTACTACCAGTATGGCTTCATAAGGTAATAAGGAAGAAAGCACACTGGGCCTCCTCAACGTTAGAAGTGTTGCAATCATGTGCTGTATTAGGGAAAACAATTCTTCCTGAACTTTGCAGATAAACCCACTGCATTACTACAGCTGCAAACATCAGTCCAGCCACTGATTTATTGATACCTGCATAACCTGAAAAAAAACCCCAAAACTCTTTCCGTGCAAAGGAAAGCTGGGAGGAGCTCAGTTAGGAAAGTCTATTTTATTAACCTCTTTTTCCTACACGTTGTCTGGAGTCCTGTATCATCCTGTGTGGTAGAAGGTGCTAGAAACACTTAGTCAAATACATTCGCACTGTAGGAATGGAAGAGCAATCCCTAAGCACAGAACTAAGCCCAAAACCAGCAGTTTTGGGGCTTTAATTTAGCCGACAGTCTGAAGCCGTCATTTAGATAGTCCAGGATTGCTGCATTATACACAGATGGTTGGTTACATTTATTTTCCATATTATCAACCTGAAAGTGGCATTTAATTTCTCTTCCTGCACAGCAGGCTGCTACGGTTGCTGATCTGCATTTCCACAGACACAGAAGAATCAGATCTTCTGTCTCTGCGGCAAACATGATGGTTCATCTCATTTGTCACCCTCCATGTGTCTGAGGAGACAGTGCCAGAAAGATTGAAAACCAGCATGAGAGGGGATTAGAGGAGTTGTGGGAAGTGCACTCTCAGGGATCCCATGCCCCAGGGGGAGATGCTCCCATCGCCCCGCTGCCTTTCTTGTGGGGTGCTTTCCAGCTTTGCTGCCCGTGTGGTGCTGGCAGCAAGGGCAGGCAAAGGCAGGCAGCACTGGCAAAGGCAGGCACTGGTGAATGCAGTCTGCCAAAACAGCAGGAGCAAGAAATGGTTGACGAGAGGACTTCTTTGCTGCCGAACATTTCTAGCACAGAAACAGCCTCTGGCAGAATGGATTTCAGAGAGCTACTGTGCCATAGTGTGCTAATAGCAACATTTAAAAAAAAAAAAAAAAAAAAAAAAAAAGCCTTTCCCTACAAATGAAGGAAGGAAGGCATCTTTCCTTCCTGTGAGTCATGTTACACCTGTGTCCCCAGCTGGTGGAGCGCTGGAGGAAGGGCATGCCAAGAAAACACACATGCTGGCTGGCGCTGAAGGAGACGCAGCCCCAGAGGCAGCTAGTAAGGACGCAGGGAGGGAGAGTGCAAGATCTGGAGGCAGGTGACCAAGGGTGGCAGCAGTCCCTGAGCACAGCCGGGGAATCGAGGAGCACTGTTAATGGAACAGACGTCATGGTCTCGTTACCAGAGAGGCACCTCAAGCGCTTTTCCAGACTGCTCTGTGCTTCTCAGGTCCTTGCAGTAATATAACGTGATGGAACTGTGCCGTTATTCAGACTGCAGAGGGGCAGTACCTGTCCTTGTGTGACAGATTTACTGGTGGCAAAAGTATATAACTGGTAAACCACAGCTGAGAGAGGTTTAATTAGTCAGCTGTTGTTGCACAGCAGCGTTCCCACAGGTCCCAGGAGAAAGGTCAAAGCCTGAACACCGCATGGCTTTTCCGCTGGGAAACTCCATCATCATCAAACCCCTCTGTAACGTATGTAAAATGAAAATAAAGCAAATGGAGTTTCTCATCCCTTTTAAATCATGCCAGGATCTGTTGCCCAGTGTTGCTTTTGCAATCACCAATGGTTTCTGAATGAAATAAAAAATTACACCATGCAGCAGAAAAAATATGTTTGAATCTGTTAATAGTAACATCTCAACCAGCACTTGCCTGATTCCTTAGGTTTTCACCTCCTTGTTTGCTCTCCATGGCACCAGAAGTGTAACTGCTAGGCCACTCGTAAAACAGTGCAATTTTCATCTAGCTTGCCAGTAAAAACAGTTAATGTTTAAGTATGTGTTTGAAGGAGAAAATTGATATATATACAATGTTTGAGATTCATGCTGGTTCTGTTACCTTTTTCCAGAATAGTTAAAATGTCTATAATCCTTCAGCCAGTTTCAGAAGTGATGCCAGCAGTCTTTAAATTTGTCTAACGTGGCTCCTGTGCTTTTTTTTTTCCTCTCATGCTAATAATTTTTATAAATAACCCAACTGACACGAGGCCTATTTTTTACATTTTTAGAGTTGCAAATTGGCTTTGATTACTTGTTTATTAATATGGTTTGGGCAGATTCAAAAAGATATTTAGATCCTTAAATGGATTTATTCACCTAAACTCCCAAATCATCTTGAACACCACCCTCAGCTTGAGATGAGTCACCCTCTGAAAGTGCCTGTTTCTTTCTATTGAGAACTCCACATGACTAGTTTAAGCTTAAATATCTAGCTTCTGGATGCCTAAGTCAAGGTAAATGAATCCTACTCAGGGAATTCAAATAATTGTTCAGCTGTCCTGTAACTATCTTTTTAAACTGGGACCTTTGTCTCAGATCCAGCACACCAGCAAAGGCTTGGGGTTCAACACAGCCTGGGGAGTGTGATTATGTCCTCAAAGAACTTGAGTCATTTGTTCTTC
Source organism: Scopus umbretta (assembly GCA_013400535.1). NCBI lineage: Eukaryota > Metazoa > Chordata > Aves > Pelecaniformes > Scopidae > Scopus > Scopus umbretta. Next base: position 16,581 of record VZTL01065381.1, on the reverse strand, counting down.
GCACACTTTCAATGGAAAAAAAACCAAAACATTCAGATGGAAAATGTAGCACAAGGAACTAAGTCTGTTGGGAGCTGAAGCTCTGCTGAGTTTCTGTGGCGCACGTATTCCTGATTTAGGATTTATTTTTTATTTTACCCTCTTTTCAATTTAGGAGGAAAGGGACGAAAAGAAAGGAAAGGAAATGTGGTTTTTTCAGCATTTATTTCAGTCAGAACATTTGAGGATGCTCATATAACGATAAAAATACCCTCATCTTTTGTCTCAGAGCTATGGAGAAAGTCTGCCATAAACAGGGCTGCTGTTCAATTTTATTTTACGTTCATTTGTACTGGTATTGAAAATGAGCAACAAGGGAGACCACAGGTGCTAAAGCACTAAAGAACTGGAAAACAAATGCAATGCTTCATTTTCAGCCAGAGGCAGGTTACAATGTTTCCTGGGAAAGAGCTTTTGATAGAAGGCAATTTTGTGGTAAACTGATGGTGACAGTAAGCAGAATTGTCTATAATTGATTAATGTAATCTGCATATTTTGTGATTATCTGAGATACGGCTACCATGTAAAGAAAATTTTGCAACACTCAAAGCCTGTGCACAAGGTTATGTCTTCTTGCATAAATCTGAGAGCATAAAGGGGGTTGGAGAAGAGCTTTAAATTGCCAAGGATGACCTGATGAATGATAAAACTTAAGTGCAAAATGAATATTAATTTTTAGTGCAGTAAAATTAGCTGACTCTGAAGATTGCTGGTACTTAACCTTTTCTGGATTACAGTGATCTGCTTTCAGCGGAATTTTTAAATCATTTTACTCTTGCAATTTTATGTTTGTTTGGTGTGTTTGTGATAGTCCATTCTGCTTTGAACTCCATAAGAGCACTCATGGGAGATGGGAGGTTCTGGGGAGGAGAACAGGAGCAGCATGCTGTGAGTTTTTAGAGGAAATGCCCTGTTTGTACTTAGTAACTGACACCTTGGCCAGGCCAGTTTAGTACCAGTGACCCCTTCAGCCAGGGGTAAGGTTTCCTTTGGGGCAGTACAAAGAACAACATGAAATTTTGAACACTAGACTTCCCAGAGGAAAGCCCTTGCCATCCTCCAGGCTACTTTCTCTGTGATACTAGGATTTTATGTACCTTGCCAAAGGGGTCAGTGTGCCTTCCAGTGAGGATACATCTTTGTTATTCTTGGGTAAATAATTTATTGTAAAAATTTACAGTGAGGAACACTGGAGTTTCTGTAGGAGTCACAGACAAAGCTACCCCAACCAAAAGCTGCCATCGTTCCCCCCCACCCATCAGCCAAGTTAGCTTAAGAGAAACAAACTTGTCAGAACACATTTTGATTTCCTTTACTTTTGTTTTAGGAGTGGTGGCTTCTTGAGTTATTCTCTCGTGGTTCAGAGTTCAGGTCAAGTCTATACTGCACAGCCAAGGAGCTAGATATTACCTGAATTGTCCATGGTCTGAGTACTCTGCACATTTCATGAAAATGAGCCTTCTAGTAAATTGCTATTACAATTGCTATAATCACTACTCATTAAAAAATTCAGGGTTTTTAGTCAGACTCATTTACAGCTTATATTGGACTAATATCCTTACAGTTTTCCATTATGAGAAGATTAGAAAATGTGTTCTTCCATCTTTGCAGAGCAAATCACCATCATAGCTGAGATGACCCAGAATCTATTTGCAAGCAATTTTATTTGCGTTCAGTAAATCTGTCAGACATAAAATCATGATATATGTAATATAACTATAACATAATCATCTGTTAACTGCTTCTGACACTTTTGTGAGAAATTGTCCAAGAACTTGCACTCAGTAAAATTTATTTGTCTAAATGAATATGATGTGAGTAGTTAGATTTTCTGGATAAAGGAAAAAGTAATTTTTCCATTGAAATACGTGTTTGTGTTCTTTGTCATTATGCAAAACCTATTCCTACAAGGAAAGTAAAAGCAAGTGGAACCTGCAAAATCATCTGTGACTGTCACATGTGAGAGGAAATATCTCATTTGCGAGACATTAAAATTCTAGCTCATAAAAAGGTTACCTTTGTGAAAAACAGTTTGACACACTGGTTGGTTTTTCAGGTATTTGATTTATCTGTTATTTGACATATTTTTTCAGAAGATAGTGCATTTTTTAAGTAATTTCAGGTATTGAAATATTTTAGTCTCTGTAAACGCCATTAGAGCTACAGTGTTTGACAGTTATTTATGTACTTCCTTTTCCTCTTTCATTCCCCAGAGTTCAGTTTGCCTCTGCCAATGTGGCTTCCCTCCACCGATGTGGTTTCCATATGACTGCATGAGAATCAAGGGGATATAGAAAATAGTTGTCTCTTTCTATATTTGGTGGTAGGACCCTCAGATCCATTTGCTGCTTTCGTTTGCAAAGTTGTGGTTAATCAAGATACAGCCATTAGGAAATAATTATTGACAATCAGCCCAGTTGCAAGAAAATTAACTTTATAGTACAGCTTATCAGCCAGGTCTTTAAACTGCTGGAAGCAAAACCATCCTGTTCCCCTGCCTAGGTTAACAGGGCCACCAGGAAGAAATCCCTTCCCTTGTCCCAAGTGTTTAGGGAAGGACCTTTCCTGCATCACGGTACTGTTGTGTTTCAGGGTACAAAGCATTAACGTGGAAACATGCTCAGTGGTGCAGACTCCCTAGAAAAATCAATGAGTAGTTAAATGGGATGATCAGTTCTAGCTTTGAAACCTTGCACTTACAGGGACTTCCCAGTTGACCTTCAAAGGGTTGTTCAGAGGCACAACAGCATTATCCTTCAGAAAGTCCTGCTGCATGGGAGAGTCAGGGCAGGCTGCCACTGCAGAAGGTGAGAAGGTGAAGGCAGCAGTCAGTTCTCTGCATGTCTTGCAGCAGTCCTGATTCCTGAATTTGCATCCGAAAGTGGCTGTAAATCTGTCTCCTCTGCAGTCTCTCAACTCTGTTTATAATGAGCAATCAGAGTGGCTGAAGTGTTGCCTCGCTTTCTAGATGAAGCACTTGTAATACTACATTGAGCTCATTTGAATACTAATTAGTAACAGGATCTTTTAAACGAAATGTGCAGTGTAGGGAGAAACATTATTAGAAGTGAGTTCCATATTTGACACATAACTGCCTTAAGCGTACACATCTATGTTATAGGTAGAAGTGAGTTCCATATTTGACACATAACTGCCTTAAGCGTACACATCTATGTTATAGGTGTTATTTAATAAAAAAAGATACAGCAAGCAATTACAGTTATCATAGGACAAAAACATGTTAGATTTGCATGTTGGTTTATTCTGTATTTATGCAACACGTCACACCCCACTAGATGTGTTCATGTTTCCAAATGAGACAGAATAACGTAACAACAGGCTCAGTCTGCAGCTCCTGCAAGTTCCAGGACTGAAAGCTTGGGTAAGAAGGTGTCTTTCAAGAATTAGTTGTTTAAGGACATCCTGAACTGCAGGAACATCAAGATTGCCAAGACTTTTGTGGTCTGCTTCTCATATGGAAATATTTCCATACTCATAATCATCCTTTTCATCTTGATCCTTTTTGGTTCTAATACTTTTTTTTTAAATAGGGGCACCAGAACAGTCTTCAGTATTGAAGGTGAGGGAATAATACAGGTTTTGCAGTGGCATAATCCTTTTTGATGTTTCATTTCTTTTTTCTTTCTTAAAACTATCTAATAAAGGATGTCCTTTTAATTGCTATTGGATACTGAACAAATTCTTCCTGTAGAACTGAATGTAACGCTTCCAAGATCTTTCTCCTGAAATAATGTTATCTAGAGTCTTCCATTCTGTGCACAGATAGAGCTGGGGTTTATCACTGGAGAATTTTTGTTGCTGTTCAACTCATTTTCCGCATCACCTATGAATAGTTTAACAGAATATGTCCCCAGATGGTTCTTGTGAGATTCATCTAGCAACCTCCCTAAAATGAACACCTATTTTGTAACTTTAGTAATGTGTAACTTGATGAGCACTCTAACTGCTGCCTCATTAAGGAAAAGGGCAGCAGCACCCCTTTTTTAATTCAGTAGGAGTATCTTATTTATCTTATTTAGCCCCTCACTATATCTTACTTAGTCCCTCACTGGTTTATGAATTCCGAAGAGGCTTAAGCCTAAGTATCAAATAAGTATCAAATCTACTTCACCCTAACATGACGCTGCTGGTCAGACACTTCTGTGTCTGAGGAGTATTACTGTGGACAACTAACTCTGGTGTGTCTAGATTTCAGGGATAAGAAGCACTTGAACAGGAATGTAGATGGCCACAATCTGATGTTTAGGATCAAAATCATGCCTAAATCCTGGGTGTTTAAGTTCTTTTGTAGCTGTAAGCTAAGTGAATAGGTTAGGCAATTAGATCAGGAAAGGTTTGGAAATCTCTATGTAGGCACCTACAATAGCAATTAGGCACCAAAGTAATGCCTATGTGTATCAGTGGATTTAGTCTCTAGGCTGATATTTGGGGAAGTATCTGTCATCAAATGGGTGGTTAAGCAAGTAGTTACCTTTAAGTGTGTACTTGGAGCTTTTATTTGAAATTGGGTTTAAATGTACGAATAAATGTCTCAGTTCAGTTTCCTTCATAGTCGAAGGTAAGTGCACACATTAGCCCTCTGCTGATTGGTTCTTTGGAAATACAAGTTTTTCATTCTGCTTATACATAAAATAGCTAAGGCATGGATTTTTTTTCCCTCCAGATTTTTCTCTATCGTAGAAATACTCTTTCTACTGTTTCCTTCAGGTGACCAAACTCTTCAAAGTACTTGATGACTATACAACTAGAGTTGACTTGTATTTCAGTTCGATAGTTCATAGCAAAAGCATCGAGAACTTTAAAACATTTCTTTTCATACAAGTCTCTATCTTTAAAGAGAGAATGCCCTTTCCAAACCTTATAATACAGATATTCCGTCTATTTATTCCTTGGAGAAAAAGCTGTGTTCTCATAAGACTATAATAATAATAATAATAATAATAATAATAATAATAATAATAATAATAATAATAATAATAATAATAATAATAATAAACAGCTTAGTGACAGAGAAGAAAAAGAGGATATAGATATTTAATTTATTTTTCCTGTTTGTATATTTTAAATGGCAAATACTATTTTTGATTAAACACAGCTTTTGAGAACAATGTTTATATTTCACAGATATCAAGATAGAATGTTTCCTGAATAATAAGAATTGCAGATAAATAAATATCATATGATTATTGTCAGTGTATGGAATTCTTAGCATAAATACAGTTAACCTTCTTTTCAAGACGTCTGATAATCTGTCATCAGCTAGCTTGTTGAATTACGTAAAACATTAGTAGAGCTTTCTAGTGTCTATAACATTTGTATCACTTTAAGGTGACTGTTCACCTTCTCTGTCTCTAAAAAAAGGGATTAATATTTATAAAACGAAGATAACTTGGCTCCAAACACAATGAAATAAATAGAGCCAGAAAGATGTAATAGAGCTAGTAAAATGTTTTCTGGAAAGTAAGAATCCTAGCAGTGGAAAAGAAAGTACGTTTTCTTCCACCCAGTGTAAACAAAGCTATATCTGCTTTGCTTAAAGGATCTTTTTCTCTTGTGCCACAGGCTTGTTGCTTTATTTTTGACGCAGTAAGCTCTTAAAGTTCTCACAATGTCATCAGCCATTATAAAATCTCTCTTAATTTTTTTAAATCACTGAATAACTGTATTCATCCTTTTGAGTGTGTTGATTTGGCACTTGACTGTCAGCAGCCTGGTGTAGCTAAACAAAACCCTGTATTACAGTGAGGAGCCCTTTCTAAAGTTATGGTGAGGTTTGGTAACATGGTCTGTGCTCATTAGTGTTGGTCACTTTGTGCAGAGACTCAGCAGTAGCTCTAACAATCACAGCTCATATTGTGGCACAACCCAAATTATTGTTTTTAAACCCTGAGATAGCCATATGTATAATCTAGCATTGAAATCTGCTGATTGAACTAGGGAGTGCATTGAAAGCAGCAGGCCTCATCCAGGTCTGTATTTGCACTGAAAATTAGGCATTTCTGGCTGAAAAAAACAATCTCTGTATCCCCAGTGCATTTTTCAGACCTGTTCAGCAAAAGCAATAATTAATTAATGTTTTCTTTCCACTGACACTTGTAGCCCTGTACCTCAGTAAATACGGTGTTGCTGTCACTTGTTGCAGGCTGCAGGCTTTGGGCGAGGGCAGCAGCACAGTGCTTGGGACCTGCCAGGCTTGCTCTGGGCTGGCCTTGGTCTGCTCCTGGCACCCTTCGAGCTTGCTTACTTCTAGCAGCAGTTATCTAATGGCCGAGTGATTCTTACCTATGTGGTTTTAGCTTTTGCCTAGATTTGCACTACATTTGTAACTACTAGTGATAATCAGTCGTTATTCTGTGTAGAGGGTGCTGCTATGGCCCTAGAATAAAACTGCAGCATAGGGGAGTAGAGGGGGGGGATGGAAGTGGAGGCCTTGAAAGCAAAAGCACCAGATGATATGGAAGGTTCCAGGGCCGTACACAGGGACTTGGCATTAAGGTCAGTTGCTGGTCATTAAAGGAGTCAAACGTTGGGAGCTGGTTAAAATCACTTTATGAGTAACAAAGAGAGCAAAGAAAAAGTACACAACATATGTAAAACCATATACAGTGAATTTGGATGAGTGGAGTTGCAAAACAATGGAGAAAGAGCAATTTATGTAGCATGTTCACAAACCTAAAAATTACCGCAAGTGCCTCCTGGAGAGAGGAGGAAGCAATTATCACCATCGGTATCAATACGTCTTGCAGCAAAGGACTCAAGGTGCTGCCAACTCACAGCAATGCCCAGCCCCCAGCTGAAGCCATTAACCTTAGGACCCCCCAGAGCAGTGGAAGGGTGAGCATAACACCAGGGAAAGGGTCAGACAATAGAAAGTTTGTGTATGTGTCATTTTACCTGCATGTAATTTGAGCTGCAGGTGTTAGTATGGAACTAGACTACTAATAATTCTTTGATTAGACTTTTACAACTTTATTAAAAAAAAACCCAAAAAGACTTCATATGAACTATGTTTTTGCCCATGGTAAGAGTGTAACAGCTTGGTGGGAGTTCAAACAACCTACTTTGTGAGTTGGTTACAGCAAATTGGTAATTAGCTTCTCATAAATAAAAACATGACATTTTATACTCTCATTAATTAAGGCAAAATCTTCCTGAATCTGAAGGCATGCTGAATGCAGTGGTCCCTAGTTGTAATCAGAAGTTTTAAGGTGCACTTTGGTCACAACAACCCCATGCAATGCTACAGGCTTGGGGAAGAGTGGCTGGAAAGCTGCCTGGCAGAAAAGGACCTGGGGGTGCTGGTTGACAGCCGGCTGAACGTGAGCCAGCAGTGTGCCCAGGTGGCCAAGAAGGCCAACAGCATCCTGGCTTGGATCAGGAAGAGTGTGGCCAGCATGAGCAGGGAAGTGATCGTGCCCCTGTACTTGGCACTGGTGAGGCTGTACCTTAGATGCTGTGTTTCAGTTTTGAGCCCCTGACTACAAGAAGGACATTGAGGTGCTGGAGTGTGTCCAGAGAAGGTCAATGAAGCTGGTGAAGGGTCTGGAGAACAAGTCTTATGAGGAGCGGCTGAAGGATTGTTTAGCCTGGAGAAGAGGAGGCCGAGGGGAGACCTTATCGCTCTCTACAACTTCCTGAAAGGAGGGTGTAGTGAGGAGGGTGTTGGTCTCTTCTCCCAAGTAACAAGCAATAGGATGAGAGGAAATGGCCTCAAGTTGCGCCAGGGGAGGTTTGTGATTGGATATTAGGAAAAATTTCTTTAGAGTGGTCAAGCATGGGAACAGAGTGCCCAGAGAAGTGGTGGAGTCCCCGTCCCTGGAGGTGTTCCAAAAACATGTAGATGTGGCACTTGTGGTGTTGGGTTGACGGTTGGACTAGATGATCTCAGAGGTCTTTTCCAACCTTAATCATTCTATGGACATAATCTTCATAGGAATCATCTTTAGGTATTATAGTTTTGCATTTCTGGTTATATTCATTTAACATCTTTGGCTTGTTTAGTTCTATCAGCAGTTGCCTAATGACCAGCTGATCCTTACTTGCGCTGTTTTAGCTTTTGCTTAGATTTGTACAAGTGTAGGAACATTTTTAGGTTTGTGAACTCTATCAATTTTTTGGCAGGTAATTTATACATGGATCACTAGTTGTTGGTCACAGTGGTCACTGGTTGTAGCCTCAGTTTTGGTACATACCACTTTACTGTGTTAACCTTTCTCCTAAACATTTATTTTCTTTCACAAAATTATTTTTTTTGTTCATGTAACTTTTACCCAAAGTGTTTGAGGTGATTCAATGGTTGTGTTATCATCACATTCTTCTACTGGTTTGTCTTTGTTTTTCTTCTCACCTGTCTAAACAAAAATACAATCTAGATACAGTTTAGTACCTCTTTGCCATTAAGATGTTGTTGTATTTCATTATGAAAAGCATCAGTAAATAAAACACCCTTGAATTGAAGGGGCTGGTTACCCAATGCACTAATGAAAGTACACAAATCTCTGCTCCATTTCACCAAAGTAACTACAAAAATATGAATGATGCATCAAGTATAGAAAAATAATTGTTGTTATGTATATCTCCAAAAATTTCCTCTGTTGTAAGCAATGTTCTTTCTATGTGCCTGTATTTCATTATGGGGTCTCTGTGGCTGACTGCAGGTGTTGTACACCCAGTGTCTTAGCTCTTCTGTGTGATCTTTCCTCATGTACTCACCATCTCCATCTTCTTTATTCTTCTTCCTGGAGTGAGAATAACTGGTTTAAAAACAAGAGTCAAGGGATGGCTAAGCTCTTTTAGCTTCACTCTCTACTCTGCTGAGAACTGTCCCATTCCACCTTGTCCATTCTCAAATTGTTCCTCTTGTTTTTTGCTCTCTGTTTCTCCACTGATGGGACCTAGGACCTAAAAGCTTTTTAACCCCAAAACAGGTAGCACCAAGCCATTATATCTATTCTGATTTACTTCTTACCTCATAGTTCCCTTGTTACTTTTACTACAATCAGTATTGCAGACTACATCTTGATTCTTGCGTTTATGTCCAGATTAAAAATTAATAGGTTTGCATTTGTCAAACTGCATGCTCATTAATTTTCTTCTGTAGCATTGTCCATTGATCTTATGAATAATGCCTCTGTAGCAACAGTGCTGTGATTATCATCTTTGTCTAGTCTCTGCGCTATGCTTTTATTTGCAAATAGTTGCAAGATATGAAATCCACTGCAATTCTCCTATTGTTCTCCAAGTACCCATTGTTTCTTTTCATAGCTGTATTTGTTACATTATAGGAAGTTCTATGTATTGTATTGATGAAATTTATCTCTGAGATCTACACAATCCCTGCTGCAGGTTTCTCTTCTACTATTCTTGGATATTCTATTATTTCAGTTTTATGAGGACACTTTTTATTCATCAGTCTGGATTGTGTAATTTTGTTTGTTAAGTAAATTCCATTTGTTCTTTCAAATTCCTTCCAGTAGTTTTATTCAAGCATTTTGGCCAGGGTTCCAGCCAGAAATCAGATCTCTGTCAGTACACGTCCTTTTAAAATGGTAAGGCTGCTTTCTCATCCAGAGATAATTCACTATTTTTGTTGGCCTTTATGTTCTTATCACTCACACGCTTCACTTTTGCAGAGGTCAAATTTCTGCTGTAGAGTTTTATAATTCATTTTTCCTGCTTTGGTCAACTGGAAATTATAAAACACAGCAGGAGTTTCAACATATCTGTTACCTTTTATGAGCAAGTGTATTGTGGAGCCATGCATCTGGTTAAGGGTGGGTGGACTTCAGCACCATGTGGACTTCAGCACTGTGTGACAGACACGCTGTAAGGCAGCAGATGAAGATGAAGGAAGCCTGAAGCACATAATGTGAGGGGAGCTGGGTTTGGTTGTGGACTATAGTACTGACAGTCTTGAGAGATGCAGGGAATTGGCAGGCAGAAGGGAGTGGAATGGATCAGGATGAGGGCAGTTGTCTCTGGAGGGTGTTGTATGTTTCCTCTGCCCAGAGTGAAGTTAAACATCTCACGATGCAGTAAATAAGAACTATATTATTAACCTAAGGGTCAGTACTAGGAGAGATTATCATCACTGATCCAGAAGCCAAGGGAATCTATTCCACTCATTTTATAAATCAGAACTGATCAGGTCCCAGGTTTGCTGTTTTTTTTTCCTAAGATCCAGTGCCTAAGACTTAACTGCATTTTGACTGTTTTCAGGGTAGTTCTCTACAGTGAATCCATCAGGCTTTCAATACACATTGTCTTTCACTGCAATGTCTACACGAGTAGGCTTAAGCAGTTACAGTTCCTGTGCTATGGCTGTGGGCGAAGAACTGAGCTGCTGTGTAGACCCTGGCCAAGGCTGTGCAAGCTGAACAAGGTCTGGAAAACTACTGGACATGATGTGGGAAATCACAGAACATAAAAAGCTATGAGAATCCGACAAAAGTTGCAGACAGCACCTAGCTGGACTTCACAGGTGGTTAAGGCAGAATTATATGAGAAACAGCCAAAGTCCACAGGTAGTTGGACTGGTGCATTAGAGACCTTTAGGGGTACAGAGTCTTGCAAGGAGAACAGCACCCAGATAACTTTATAAATAACACCTTATAAGACAGATTTATGATAAACTCACTCATTTTGCCTTCATGTAACAGATGCTAGAAAGTCTCATAATCCATCTCGGTCCTTACCAGTACTACCTAGGGTGTTTATCCATTAGTGTTTTAGTTTGAATCAGAAGCACAGTTTAGAGGAGAGCCTCCTGATCATTCCCAATGACTGGGCCATTACTTCCAGTGAACAGAGATCATGGCGCATGAACTGGACTCCTCTCCTATGAAACTAACCCAAAGATGGGCTCCAGGAAGGCTCTGTGACTCCTAATGAGAACTCAGTTTGTGCAGCCAGGCTACAACTAGCAAGAAGCAAAACCCACTGAAGTGCTAGAAAAGGTGTAGTGCTGTCATCCTAAATGTAAGTAGTGTGGATGTTGGGTCCTCAGCACTGATGATTTTGCTATGCAGCTGGACTGCGCTGCTTGCTAGTGAAGACTTACAAAGGTGTTGTCCAACTTCACGTGCTCCTGGGAGAGTGCATTCATCTGTACTGCACTTAGAAAGCTGCATTACCTGCCAGTAGGTGTAACCTTCCATATCAACAAATGTCTCCTCAACAGCGTGAGTTATGTCTGTTGTTTTGCTTGTTAGATGCCTGATACCTGACATACAATGAAACATAAGGCTACATTCAGTCCTAAAATACTCAAGCAAAGCTTGGTACAGTGCTCACATGGTCTATAAGTTCTTACTCTTCCATATTTTTCCAGAAGTGATTTAAGTTTCTCTCTATCAACACACACGCTTGCAAAAGAAGCTTCTTTTTTTT
>VZTL01065379.1:0-18275 GCA_013400535.1 Scopus umbretta | reverse complement strand
TTGCCCCGCACCGGATTGTCCTGCACCGCATTGCCCCACACCGCATTGCCCCGCACCGCGTTGTCCTGCACCGCATCGCCCCGCACCGCATTGCCCCGCACCGGATTGTCATGCACCACATTGCCCCGCACCTCATTGTCCCGCACCGGATTGTCATGCACCGCGTTGCCCCGCACCGGATTGTCCTGCACCGCATTGCCCCACACCGCATTGCCCCGCACCGCGTTGTCCTGCACCGCATCGCCCCGCACCGCATTGCCCCGCACCGGATTGTCATGCACCACATTGCCCCGCACCTCATTGTCCCGCACCGGATTGTCATGCACCGCGTTGCCCCGCACCGGATTGTCCTGCANCGGCCGCCCCCGCTGCGGAGGGGCCCCGCCGGGGCGGAGGGGGCTCCGGGCCTCCGGCCGCAGAAGGGCGGGTTGCCGCCGGCCGCCCGCCACGGCCCAGGTTCGCCCGCCGGCCAGAACGTCCCCAGAACAGTGGGGGTGGGCGGGTGCCCGTTCTTCCTTCGCCCTTGGAAGGCGGGGAATCCCCGGGGTGCCAACCCAGAGCCGCACATTTCTCCTTTCGCCCCCCCGGTTCCCGCTGTGCTGCGGCCCTTGCCGCGGTGGCTGCTCGCGCTCGCCGCGGTATCAGAGGAGCGGTAGCGTTCCAGGCTGACGGCAGGCTTTCACCATCGCGCTGCTGCTCCATATTTTTCACCGCTAATCTCTCCTTTAAGGAAAATCCCCTTTATGTAACAAGACGTTCCGAGTCCTTTTGTTTGGGAGTGTAGCCCTGTACAAAGAGCAGTAATGTAGTATGCAGAGCGGCGCTTTGTAGGAGAGTTAGAAGCTGTTGAGGAATCTTCATAGCCAAATTTTCTTGTAAATACATGCAGGATGTGACACGTATTTATAAAAAAAATCCTTCTTTGAATCCTTATAACTATAGAAAATGGCTTTGTACACATGTGCTGAAATTTTTGGTGGTAAGCCTGAGACCCAAAAAATCAGTGTGGTCCACTGATCTTGAGCAAATGAACACGTTTGTGATTGCAAAATGTGAAATGAGAAAGAAAAAAAAAGGTGGTTTAAGGAAATATCCCTTTCCATACAACACTCACTTCCCTTAATACACAGACACAGGACAGCTGCTAGCTTATAGCAGCAGTTTGTTATTTATGCAACAGAAGTGCTGTGGTTCCTAAGGTAGTAGAGTTTAAGACGCTCACGGTTTATTAGATGCTACATGAATCCTAATATTCTATATGTGATTGCATTGCCATTTATTTGAAAAAGAACTGAGTATTTGCAAAATATTAGGAGAAACAGAATTTGCTGCGGAAAATCAAACGCAGTGAATTCTAGAGAAACACAAGGCACCGCGAAGCCATTTATACTGAAGTAAGAAGGAAGCCCTGGGTTTATCTGCGCTGACATGAGTTCTTTCGCTGAGGCCTGGGACTGGACCTTCCCTTTTGGTTCTGTGCTGGGGCTGGGCAGAGGGATTTGCATGCTGCCAGTGTGACTGCCAGGCATTCCCCACGTTCGCCTTGTATGAACTAGCCAAGGAAGACCACAAGGATGACTCCAATCCTTGTGCCTCAGCGGTCATCCCAGCTGGAGGATGAGCCCTGGTATTGCTGCCTCCATTGCTGCAGCTGAATCCCCTGTGTCTTTGTCTGCCCAGACTCGCCGTGGGTGAAGCCACCTTCCCTTCCAGCACTAAATGTGAACGTGTCAGCTCTGGCGGTAGGATGTCATTTTGCAGTCGGAAGGACTGAGCTAGGGGAGCTCTCCACATATGCCTAATTTTGCAGGATTGTTCTTTCTTCAGATCTTTCATCTTTTGAGTGACAAATGAAGAGTAGCGCAGAGCCAAACCGCAGACTCACTGAGCACCCGCACCTTGAGTCAGTGCAGTGGGAAGTTGGGGTGCTCGCTATTTCTGAGAGGAAGGCGCTCACCTCACGTCGGGAATTCCAGGAGTGTGCATTCTTTTGAGGTTTATCTTTATAGCTGTTGTTATATTTGTTTACTGTTCAAGCGAGATCGGGGTGTTGCTGCAATATCTCGGTATGCAAAGCAGCCCCGGCCCCGAGAGCCCCCAGTGAAAACATTTCTGTGATGTTTTCAGACTACTGACCACCTCAGATGGAAGGGGCCTTGCTCACAGAGAACTCGCCGGGACTGATGCTTCATGGCTGCAAATCAGCACAGTAGTAACACAGCCAGTGCAGCCTCATTGTATTAGGTGTGGATTTCTACTTCTATTGACATATTCGGTTAATAGTACTTCTGTTTTCTTTATCCTGTGCTTCACATCGCTGTAGTACGGAACAACTGCCATGATTTAACTTCCGTATTTTTTTCCCAGAGAGTTGAGTGAGATGGATCATTTTCTGGTAGTCACTTACTGTTTTCTGGCTATCAGTTGGAAAGAAAGCTCATCCACTTGAAACCCAGGTGGGGCAGGAAGAGGGTAGAAAAGATAAAGCTCTATGCATGGCCGTATGCTCAGACTACTTGTAGAAGGGTGTCTGCGGATTCGGCACCAGCGGATCTGACACAATGCGAGAACTGTTTTTCTGTATCACTTACATTATAGTTGAGATGTGAAATGAGCTCCATGTGGCAGCAGCCAAAGGAAAGAAAAAGGGAAAGAAAAAAATAAAAAAGAAGCACTCTCCATAAGTTTCAGTTATCCCTTGAAGCTATATTACGACATATACTACGCTAATTGAATCAGTGTGAGAACTTTTCCCCTCCATTTAGATGACTGCTAGTCTCTGTCCACTTTTCCCTGGAGATGCACACATTTGATGCAAAGATGTGCCGGGGACACCCACACCTAGGGTAGGATTTTAACATTTGGTTTAATGCTTTAACTGTAGAAAAGGAAATGTCAATTCTTACATGCCTTTGCCGGAGTCCGTCACGATTTTCTCCCTCACGTCTCCCCTTCTTTATAGACTTAGCACCAGGGTGTGATGCAGGAAAGTTTTGTCTGAGAAAAGACTGCTAGTTTGGAGGCAATAGGTTAATTGAACATTTCTGGCGAATTTGTGGGGAATGAATCAATAAACCTTAGAACTACTGGCAGTGTTTGTGAAGATCCGTTAGCAAGGCTGATGGTGGTGGAGAATGAATGTGGTCGCAATGCTGCTCAAACTCTACCACCTTGTTAGCCCAGACAGGGAGTTGCCTGTGAGTGCTTCTTTTTCACCTGTGAAAGGACGCCAGCCAAAGCCCACTCAGCGTTCTGAGCCCTCATTCGTCACATTTACAGTGTATTTTTAGAAGTATGGAGAAAATCTCTGGATGTTTCAAAATATCAGTGGTATTCCATAGCGCAAAGTTAATTGACAGCTCAGAAAGCAAAAGCGACTGATACCCAAATACATGTCTGTTCTGTAAGTATTCGCATGTGCGAAACAATACATGATCCACAAAAACATATGGCTCTTGTATCAAAAACACAGAATCAAGTTGAATTATGAAGACTTAGAAAAGGTCCTCAGTTTAAATGTACACGGCTCTCTGAAATGTCCAGTTAAATTTAGTGCAACAATTAAAAACAGATAGATTGTCAGGATGCATAGACCAGGGGTAGAGTTAATTCAGTATGAAAGAAAAGAGTGACTGGGAATGAGAGGGAAGAGCAGAAGCAGCAGGAAAGGAGCAAGAATGAGAGGAGAGATGAAATGCTAGTAAGGGGGGTTAGGGAGAGCCAGGAATACAATTGCAGAATTGTTTAGGTTGGAAAAGAACTTTAAGATCATTGAGTCCAACCGTTAACCTAGCACCGCCAAGTCCACCACTAAACCTAAACCACCCTAAGCGCCACATCTACATGTCTTTTAAATACCTCCAGGGATGGGGACTCGACCGCTTGCCCGGGCAGCCTGTTCCCGTGCTTGATAACACTTTCAGTGAAGGAATTTTTGAAGTGGGGGAAAGAAAGAAGTGAAAAAAAGGAGAGAGGAAAAAAAAAAAAGGAAGGAGATGAGATAGGAAAGAGAAGAAAAGCAGCAAGAAAAATAATGGCATTTATTGTGTAATCTGGCAGCTTTCACTTTAGGAGAACAAAGCCTGGAGCAGACCTAAAGGCTGCTACTCACGTATTGAAAGTATGTGGGAGGCTCTTTCTTTGATGGTTTTATACGTATAAACACACCAACATATAATTATATCAATACAATTACATAGAAATTGCAGTCTTTCTGGGGATCTGGCACTGTTCCCTGGAATCACAGTTTTCCCCACGTTGCCGTGTGTCTGGCAGCAGTAATGCCCTTCCTATGTGCCGCGTTGTGAGCCAGTGCTTTCTGTTTCGGTTTGCTGTCTGTTTCTGTCCTGCCTTCTCAGAACTGGAAATGGTGTTTCTGGCTCCCCTGTTATGCGGCCCCCGATGAGATGACAACCTGATACGATCTCGGGGCTGTTCGCTGGGATATCCCTGTTGTTTGTGATCACTGTTTCTTTATGTTGATATTTATGGCAATGTTTTCAGTTTGCACTGGCTGATCCCAATCATGTCAAATGTTTTATTGTTGAATTAGTTGGGGGGTTTTATTGGTTTTGCCTTGTCTGTCCCTCTACATGCCAGCTACTAGTAATATGGCATAACTTTTCACACTTTTTTGACTAAAAAGCCATTGAGTGATACTTTAATCTAAGGCAATGCCACTTGATAGTTTAACAATACTAAAAATTGATCAAAATCTATCTGCCTCCTTTAAAACAGGCCCTTTCTTATTTTAACATCATCTTCCACTTTTGGCTTGGGGACTACTGGGACCGCCAGTTACATATCTTTGACTAAGACTATTTATACTCACGCCCAGTAAACCGTGCTCTGTCGTTATACGAGAAATAATACTCAGTAAGTAAAAATGGAGCGGACATGATCATCCATCTGGCTTTAGGAAGGCTGTCTCAGGGAGATGGGAAAAATAGATGAAGTTTCTGGCTTGGGCAGATTGGTGTGACACACATTTGTCTAGACAGCTGAGCAACCCAAGGAATTTCTGATGCCTGCTGGAGCAGGCATGCTGCTAAACCTCCCTGCCATCTACCTGTCCGTGCACTGGGCTGACCCTTCTCATTAAGCCAGATACACATTTGCTGCATCTTCTGAGCTGATCACAAGATTAATTTCAAAGCTGCCCACAGTCCCTGCCTATGTTCTTCTCTTTCTTGAGGTCAAGTTGTCACACTTACCACACCCAGTATGTTGAGGATAGTGGAAAATTTCCTCATCTTGCACAGCGATTGATTTGTTCCTGGATGTCTACGTGGGTGAGTGTGCCCATACGGCTGGCTCCTGGGCTTGCACTGATTCCTAGCTTTGTGGAAGCCATTCCAGCTCCATTTTGTCTTCCCTTAGAGGTTCTCCCCAGGGTGTGAGTAGGGTCAGACACCTTTGGTTTTCTTCCATACGCTGTCGGGAGCTTCCTCTTCTCCAAAGGTATCCTCAGGTCCTTGCATTGACTGTATTGGACACTTGCCTTTCCAGGGAGGGCACCTTTTTGAGGAATCCAAGGGATCTGTACGTTTGTAGTTCAGTGACAGATACTTAATTTCCTGGTGCTGTTAGAAATGGCATCCCTGCATCTTGTTAGTGACCTGTATGCTTCATTCCCATGCCCTGTTACAGTTGGCATTGTTCAAATCACCTTTTCCAGGGTACAAAGTTTTCTAGTTTAAGCACGGTTCACAGGTTCATTAAACATTACATGGTTAATTTGTATTTTTTCTGAAAAAAAAAAATGGCTTCCAGACATTGCTGGACCATTTCTGAATGTCTTTTCTGCTGTTTCGGATACAAAACTGAGTTAAATGTTGCCATTCTCCCTCATCATTTCCCTGTTTCATTTCTCATCATTCTAATAGTCCTGTTATGAAGACAAGAAACCAAAACATGGATGTTTAACACTTAACAATGTCTTATTGTCTCATTGCATTTGGAAAAGGGAATAGAAAAGGAAAAACCTCCCATACGGCTATAAACAAAACAGAAGGAAGTGAGTTCACTATCCACGGGAAAGCACAGCTCTCCCGTGAAGGAGATTTTTATTTCAGTTGAGGGGAAATGCACCACTGCTGTGGTACTGAGCAGTTCTTTTCAGCAGGCTGCAATGCTGAAAAACTTGTCAGGAAACCCCAAATGTGCCCTTTGCATCCTTGGTGTACCTTGGGAACATTTCTGATGAAGATGGTGATGTAAATGCTTCAGAGTCCACCATTGTGAAGTCAATGGCAAATTCATATTGAGTTCAGTGTTGCACACTTGGGCTTGCTAGGGAGAAAGAAATACCATATCCTGCCTTTTCCAGAGGTGTCATTTTTACTGTCCACCTCAGTCTGATGTCTTCTAGTCCATAGTACCTCCCCAGTTGTTGCTTTCCAACTCTTGGCCTCTTCAGAGTCCCCTGCCTTGTCCATGTCTTGGGTATTCCCTTACCTTGTTCTCATCCCTGGCCTGCCTCTGGGCATTATAATGACCTAGAAACCCAGTTGGGTCAAGGGCTAGGCATCCTCAAGCCACTGGAGAGCAGGGCTGTCATCACTAAATATAGTAAAAAAGTGGAAGTTAGAACTTCTGAGGTGGTTAAAAGGAATGGATGATGTAAAATACTTCTCTATATTTTAATAAAATAAGAGAAAAAAGGAGACAGAATGAAACAAACCGACCAGATAAAAGTTGCTTCTGGAGTCTGAGGTGGAACCAAAATACCATTGGATAATTGGGGATGAAATGGTTAAAAAGCCCCCCAGAAAGTCTACAAACTTAGTGATTTTGGTAAGAATAGCAAATAAATAGCAAACAACTAAATGAAGTACAGCATTACGGTCATTACTGCATAATGCCGAAAATGAGCCATATCCTCAGTTTAGAGCCTCAAGTGAGTAGCAGAAGTGCATGTAACCACCACAGCAGGAGCTTTCTTGGGGATACCTCCACTGTCTCAGCATGGCTAGAGAAAGGGGTTGTAATAGATTATTTAATGCCTCGAGTTTGATAAAGCACAAATATAATTGAACATCCTAATTTTATTCCCTTCTTCCAGAAGATGGCAAAAGTTAGCTGGGCTTAACACAGCTAGATGGAGAAAAATGTTTCAGGACCGCTTGTGCTATACTCCGATTTCAGGTCACCGCTTGTTTAATGCTCCAGGTGGAAGGGTCGTTCCCAAACCCACTGAGATAAGCGGTTGTTTGGAGCAATCGGCCACCGCACCTCCAGTTTGGCAGCACTGCAGCGTGCCGGGTGAGGCGCCGCACGCCGGGCCGCAGAAGGGGCTGCTGGGCTGCAGCGTGAGTGTGCTCTCGGAGCCATGCAAGTCCCAGCTTAGGTCACACGTTTCCCCTTGTCGGGAGGGAAATTGTCAGTGACATCTCCACAGAGATCATAGCCAGAAATGCAGGTGTGAGAAGTTTAAAGTTTGTACACGAAATATGAGAGATGTGAATTGCAGTATTTGTTAGTGCTCATAGTATTGCAGACCTTCTGCTGAAGAAAAATGCCTTGAGACTCACTCCTTGAATACCAAAGAGGTGAGTTCTCACTAATATAGCATATATTTTGGCTAGGACAGAGTGGAGAACTTGCATTTACAGCGGAACCTTGACTAAAAAAAGGAAAGAATATATGACAAATACATAGAAAGAAACATCAGATCAAGTACAGATTTGGCAACAAGGAATTTTTTTTTTTTCCAGCTCAGCAAGAAACTGTAGAAAAAGGAAAGAAATATTACTAATAAAATCAGAAGAGACACAAAATAAGCTTTTCTTTCTTGTACAGTTAGTTTATTTTGTTCCTATATTTAGCTGCTCTGGCAGTTTATAATTTCAACATTAGGAAAATGTGAGAGTATTTGAGTAAAGTGATATGCTGAAGTCAAGAGGCTTCCTGCCAGCAGAGAAGGAGAACTGAGGACTGCTTGTTTAAAGGATGCTTCTGAGGTGGTTCAGCTTAACCTGGTGCTTATCCCATGGTGAAGTTCTTATTTGACTCCAAACAAATTTGTCCTCACGTTTTTTTCAGCCTGAGGGTTTTGACAGCTGCTGTAGCTGACTGATCAACGGTCAGAGCAGGTTTGTGCCCATGCCCTTGGAAAGGAAGGGAGCAATGGGCCAATTTGGAGGATGTTACAGACACCCTTGCAAAAGCCAGCGTGCCAGCAACCTGTGCTAACAACACAACAGCCCACGACAGCTATTGCCCCTCTTAAACCTTCTCTAAGAGGAGGTAGGCTGCATCCCTAGTTGGCAGAAAGCTCCAACTGTCTTAGACACCTTGCAGCAGGGCAGGACCAGCGGCGGTGCAAGGACATGTGAGCTCCCACCTGAGCTGCCTTTTGGACAAGATGCTGCCATTTGAACACACATTTTCTCCTTTGGACAGTGTTCAACATATCAGTCACATTGCTTAAGACCCACAGTAAGGTAGTGATTGTATCTTCTGTTATGAGAAAGTGTTCATGTCACAGCTGACTTCTTCGAGGTCATATCCTTATTATTCAAGCCGACTGGGAAATTTTAACAAAGTGATTCCCCGGCCCTCTGCTCCCTGAGGAAATGCAAATTTATCAGAACAAAAAGTTTTTCTTTTTTTTTTTTTTTCATTTTGAAGACCCTTAATATGTCAAAATATTCCATTTCCCATCGAGAAGGAGGGAATCTTGTTATCTCAAAATTTTTGGCTGAGTTGTTTTTTTGCTGGGTAATACAAATGTGCAGAAGGAATATTGCCAACTGGCTGTTTTTAGCAACATGAGAAACAATACTAACCATGGAGAATGACCCTGCATCACTTTCATTTGAGTGACTCAGCGATACTAATTGTCGAGAACCAATTCCAATCAGGTTGGCAGAGCTTTGCAACTGCTGCTGAGCTAGTTCAATCCCACTGGCTGCGTCATCGACGGTTTCCCTAGCTGCGAGGCAGAGGAAGCAGTGAGACAATAGCTACAGTGGTAGGAAGCTTTCTAGCCTCACCCCTGCTTCCTCCCGGCGGCAGGGGCATTACCTGCTTGTCCGCTCCTCTGCTGGGTTCACCTTCCTATAATCACTTTGCTCTGGCATCTCTGGTTTGGATAGAGGGACATTCAAAATCCCGCAGAAATGAGGTGCTCTCGAGGTATGTATTTCTAGTGCACTGCTGCAAGCTGTGAAGAAGCTGTTGCAGTGTTCATAGCTCTACTGCTGCCAGATGAAAGAAGGAGAGTATTCAGATCTAATAAATCAACAGAAGTTAAAGCAATTTCTGCCTCCTCTGTTATATGCACATCAACAGGAACGTGGTAAAGTGCCTTTTTGTACCTTTTAGCATCTGACATTTCAGGACATCTTGTAAGTGTGCATTAGGAGAGTGGAATGTTGCTATATTTGTACTTGCAGATTTGGAATGAGAATAAAATCTGGAGAGATGCAGTGTGCACATGGAATGTTTTCCAGAGGGACTAAGGCTGAGGAAACGCAGCACAGTGAAGCTTGAGCTGTCTTGAAACTTCAGGCTGCAAATGCAGGGGGACAAGGCATGTGTTGGTTTTGAAACGGAACTGAAAACTGTTGAAACTTCTAGCTGCTTCTCCAAACCCTGCTTAATTGTGGGATCACAGATACCATTGCAAAATACTGAAATAATGTGTTTGATTTTTTGCAGTTACTCTCAAAATATGTTGTTCCTTTGTCTGGTCTCCTAGGAGTGATGGCCCTCTCTGTCTAGTCACTTCAGAAGGGAGCCATTGCCATTGCAAGTGCTATTTTTAGGGAAGCCGGGCTTTTACTGCCGAGACCTGGTGGGGTCACGATACAGC
Source organism: Scopus umbretta (assembly GCA_013400535.1). Lineage (NCBI taxonomy): Eukaryota > Metazoa > Chordata > Aves > Pelecaniformes > Scopidae > Scopus > Scopus umbretta. Next base: position 8,458 of record VZTL01065379.1, on the reverse strand, counting down.
ACTGTCTTGCTGCAACCATGGTACTGTGCACCAGCATGATCTCTCCCCATAGCCTCTATCAACCATTTTCTGTTAGATCCCTTCTTGCCTGTTAGTGATGTCTCTGGAGTCACCACAAGCCTGTAGCCAGCAAAGTGTTGGGGCCCTGAGGGCACTAATAGCCCCTAACTGGCCTGACCAATGTCACCTGGGGCCTCTGCCCACACCCTTGCCACTTTCAGGAGCCCCTTTCAGCTCAGTCTTCAGTCCCGGTCTGAACTGTGTGGCAGGAGTGCTGGTCTCCAGCTTGGCTGCAGCCATGACTGTGTCTGGCCATGAACACTATTGAACTTGGACTCCAAGCCACAGACTGATGTTGCAGCCTGGCCTTGTCACCATGGACCTGCCTTGGACACCTGAAGGGGACAGGCATATTGAGGGAGTGGTGAGGAACCAGCAACCTTGGCTGCATTTTGACGTGGAAGACAAGCCTTGGGAGATGGGCCTAATGTTTAACTCCCCCATCCTCGTAGAAGAGAAAGTGAGTTCTGTCCAGAGGTGAAGGAACCCTTCTGCAGAAGGTGCTGAAACTCCTTCCTGGTAGATTTGTGTGGGGAGGGTCAGCGTAACCTAGAAGGTGGAGATGAATTGCAGAGGCAAAAATGGTAGAGTTCCCATCTGCCTTCCCGTTTTACCGGTACTTCTCCTCAGTTAGCTTGTTTGAATGTTGCCTTGCCTTTCTAGGTTCCCTTCTCTGCTCCTGTCTGGACTCTGCTTTGTCGTTTTTTAAGAGCAACATCAGCTTTCAGGTCTCCTTTGCTTCTTTTTTAATCACCTGTGCTCTGCTGGTAATGTTCTTTGTTTCCAGCAGAGGCTGCTAAGGCTGCCTTTACAGTTAGTAAGGTTGCAAGGAGGTACAAGGGCGTACCGCTTGCTTTCCTTCCAAAAGACCCTTAGACTTTTCCTTTGATGGGAGAAGCTGAATTTGAGCACCTTAGAGAAGCCCACAGCTCCCAGGGGCTTTCCATTGCAGTTCAGCCGCTCCCCAGGCTACCCTGCCCCGCAGTCACGCTGCAGGAGGATGTGTCCCTTCCCTCCCGAGATCCAGTCCTACCCCCTTCACCTCCCCCCCGAGCGACAGGGGCAAACTGGGGCAGTGCTGCAGAGGGGCTGCGGCCAGCCTGGCCTCCCACCTGGAGTGTTAGCTTAAGGGCAGCTGGAAGGAGACTGGGCCAGGAAAGGCTGCAGCACGTGTAGGTGGAAATACAGACACAGAGGGAAAGGCTTTGGATATTGCTGGAGCCTGGATGTTGTAAGATGATCTAATGTGTTTCTTTTTTTAAGGAGCAGATGGGTAGAGACACGGTGTTTTGTGGTAACAGAAACTTGTTTTCTACCCTAGACACGAGGAACTCCTTTTTCGGTAGGCTTGGCGATCTAGCACGGAGCACCGGATTGCAGCTTGAGCATCGGGGAAAGGGCGGGTTAGCCAGAGAGCAGGGGCCCGGGCTGTTGGTCAGCCACCCACCGCAGAGTGGTCCCCGGCTGCTGCATCCCGCAGCGCCTCTGCGTTTGGGCCGTTTGGGTTTTACAGATGTTCGCCTGAAGGCACACAGGCGGGGGGCTGCGATAGCGGGACCTGGGGAAGGAACGGGACTACTTGTCTTTACGTCGGCTGTAGCCCGGGGGTCGAGCTGTCGGGACGGCGCAAAGCCGGGACTCCCGGGCAGGGCTTTACCAGGTCCGTGTTTCCATCAGCGGCGGCGAACCTTTCGCGGCCGTCTTCTCTGCGCTAACGAACGTTGCCTAAGGCTCCTCTGAAAAATCGTTCTGCTTCCACGCTGAGCATCTGTCTGGGGCTGAGCACGCTTCCCGTGACGCTCTACCGTTGTTTTGCCACGTAGGCTGGCTTGGAGTATCTCGTTTCGCGCCGTGGTTCCGCGTTAAGGCTTCCGCGCGGTGGCTGAGCAGCGGCGCAGGGAGCTCCGCGCCCCCCGGCATCCAGACCGCTCTCTGTGCCGCTTGGGAAGTGGCGACTCTTTGTGTCGAAGGACCGTGGGGACTCTCCCCCCGAGGCCAGCAAATGCCAGNGCTGACGGCCCCGGCCAGAAAGAGGGGAAAAAAAAATTTACATAGTCGTTCGGGATTTTAGACTTGACCTGACGCGTGTTTGCCAGGCGTCCGGTACGGAGGGGCCCAGACTCTGCTCGGAGCCGACGGACGGTAAAAACACTCCGCATCCGAACGTTTCGCGGGGTCAGCGGGCGAGCAGGGGGCCGCGCGTCACGGTGCCGCAGGCGCCCGTCATCGCTGCGGGTGCCGGCCTGGCGGTGTGGCTGCCAACTTCGACGGAGCGGAAGCCTCGGCCGGATCTTTCTCTTGGAGAGAAATCCAGTGTTAACGTGCGGGCTCGCCAATTGCGGCCTCTTGGGTACGGGAGGCCGCGCTCGCCCGTCGCGTGGGTCCTCAGGCCTTCTGGCATGTTCTCCAAGCGGGTTTGAAAGGGTCGTTTACAAATACCTAACGGAACGTTTACTGCCCTTGCCCCAGGTGGGATCCGGCCAGTTTGTAAATGCACGTCCCGTCCTTTTTTGGATACGGAGGAGTCCCAGCTCAATTTAAATCTTGTGGGAATGAGTTCCATAGGTTAATTATGTGCTGTATGGAAAGGGATTTTATAATGTTGCCTTTCAAATTGTTTTGAAGTCATCTTCTTCTTGTATTACTAAAAGGGGGTAACCAGTCAGCCCAGAGCTGACAACGGGGACTTAAACAATGTGTGTTCGTGTCAAAACATGTTAAGTATGAACAGGTTACTATCCACTCCCGTTAACGTCCAGGCTCGCTCTAGACTCATCTTAAATTCCTGGGGGAAAAAGTATGTCCTTTCCTCAGATTTGAGTTTTCCACCCTTTCCATTTCCTTGCATATCCCTGTGTTCGAACATCAAGATGGGAAAGAGCCAAGCTCCTGTCTCCTGTATTGATCCTATTCATTCCAGGGTGTGCTTATATCAGTTCTTCTCTTAATCGCTTCTTCTCTGTCCTGAAAAGTCCCGGTCTTTCGATCTTTGTTTGAATTTGCCCAGGCCCTATCAGCATCTTTGTGAAGATGAAGTAGCCGACAGCTTGAGGGTTGGTGTTTTACCCTGAAGCAGGCAGAGCTGTAATCTCCCTGCCTTCCTAGTGCCTCTCAGCATGGCTCGTGATTTTTTCCACAAGCTGAAGGAGCAGCTGTACAGTTTTGCGTAAGCACGGCTGCACAGTGCCCACATATCTCAGATTCCTACAAAGATATTTTATTTTTTCACTGTCCCGTACCTCAAGCATCCAGATACCTTGGTTCCTTCTTTGACCATAGCTACGTGTTCCCATGAAGGCTCTCCTAGGCTGTTTGCAGTAATACCCAGGTATATTTCGTATTAGCGCCATTAACTGCGAGCAGCGCTGTCTGAAAACCACCATGCCTTTTGGCTTTACTGAAGTACAATTATCTGTTAAAAACTCCAGGCTGGGCTAGCCTTTATTTTACCCCCTGTAATTGAAATTTGGCTTGAAGTGTTTCTAACTACAGCCAGTAAATAGAGACAAAATCCAGCCCCTCAGCAGTGTCTCTCTCACTCATTGTCCAACAACGTCTCCAATTATTTATGTGATGACTATTGCTTGGCCATGGACGAGATGGGGTGAAGAGTGGAAATGATACTCATTAGGACAGATAGGAGCATTGATGGAAAAAGCAGGTTCAACTATTGCTGAGCGATTTGGAGAGCGCGAAGGAGACGACTGTGTATTGGAGATTGAAATGCGTATTCCTTGGAGGATTAGGAGGGGACATCAAAATATGTGCATCTTTAAACAAGCTGCCATCCGCCTTTGTTACCCTTATTTAAGGTTATCCCAACAGGTCGACTGTCAGACTTCACTGAAGTTTGCTTATGTAATGACTTGGGGTTTGTTTTTTCTTTCCCTCTTTGGATTTTGTCCAGAGAAAGTAGAGAGCCGCTATCAGTGAGCCTCCAGTAGTGCTCCGAGTAGAGGGTATGGCCAGCACGTATGAAAATAAGATAGCCTTACTCATTGTAAGAAGTGGCAAAATCTGGCCTGTAGATATCGCCACTGGTTTTCCACTTGTACAGAGTATTGGTCATATGCCAATAGAAAAAGCTGCCAACTAAAACGTTTTAAGAAAGGAAACACTGTTTGAAGTCTGGCAATAAATGTTTTCCTTCCCCTGAAATATGTGCCGAACATATATAAAGAAGACTCAGACGTGTCTAGTGAGGTTTAACATTTTGTAATCATCTGGATGGATTTGTTAACATTTCTCATGCTTTGTTCTTTAATGGATAAGCATTGTAATTAATACTGTTCACTTAAAACCAGTAATTAAATGCTGAAAACAATAGATAATGTAATGCAGTTGGATAAATCCATCGGAAAGGCAATAGTATAACATTAAACTGCCAACACCGTGAAATCTTTGTTGGTTTCAAATTCCTTTGCTATTCTGCCACTTTCTTTGTTTCTTTATGCTACTGTTTCTTGTGACTGTAAACATCAGATGACCACTAGCAATGAATATGCAGCGGTGCTGCCTCCCGGGATGTGGAGCTGCAGCCTCTAAGCCCAGTGTTACGGCACCAGTCGGGATCCACGTGGCCGATTGTTTTGCAGACATAATGGTGGCGTATTTATGTATCTCTAAACTTGTTTTTCAGGATCTGTGGCTGCCTGCGTATCATGAAGCTCCCTGCTTAACAACAGAAATAAAGCACTTGTCAGGCAGAAGCAATGCGTCAGTGCAAAATGGAATTTGCAAGACTAAAGTTTACACAAGGCAACAACAAAATCTACTGTGCCATTCTGTTAGGCAACAAAGGTAATTTGTTATACAACATAATGAGGACTTGTGTGTGATAGACGGCAGTGGCTCTCAGTTACAGGGCGTTGACATCAACAAGCACATGCAGCGGGCAGATATAAGAGAATTGCTACACATAGCAAATAATTCAAAAGCTTTATTGTTATTATGGGGCTTTTTCCAACTTAAAAATTGCAGACTAAACGAACACACTGGGATCAGTCCTGCAGTCCTTCAGGGTCTGGGTGGGACCTTCATCATTTCCTTTTGGGTTGGTCTGTGTCTTAGACTTGACTGTCAGGCTGGGGGCCACAAGGTCAGGGCTCACAAGTGTCATACATTTCACGTGGCTCTGACACATTTGTCAGGTCTCCTGCCAGCCCACAGAATGACAAGGGGAGAACGAGTGTAGGGAGAGAAGAAAGATACACTCGTAACACTGTTTACCACCACCCAGAAGTCCGTGATGTCTAATCCCACGTGCTCCACTGCTGCCGTTAGCACATACACTCCTAAAAGCCAGTTATCCTTCCTGTAGGGAGGCAATGGTCGTTCACCTATTTTGCAGATAAACTGCCAGCAAGTGGGCTACATACACAGCTGGGAATAGAGCCGTGGCTTCTAAAGCAGCAAGGTTCATCTGCTTTGCCATATCTCAAAACAAATCTACCTGCCGGTGTGATTGGGCCTCTTGTTTATGATGACTTAGGCTGCTCTCTGCCTCCAGAGCTGGGGCTAGATCCTGTCTGCTGACATTCCAGCGCTGTCTCACAAATGCTTCTGTAACTCGTTGCCAGGTATGTGTTCTCCTGGCCTACACTGAATGTTTCCCTTGTCGTTCAGCTGGAAGAGAGAGTCTGGAAGCAATCTCTTCCCAAGAGCTGCAAGGGAGAGTTGGGGCTTGAGCTTCACTGATAAATTCATGCAGGAGAAATAAGGAATCAAGACCGTGCCACATGGCATGTAGAGGACTAAGCCGAAGTTGTGTTGGTAACCTATGCCCTGGCAATCTGTGGGGTTGGTTCTGTTTCTTCAGTGTGCATGTAACACTGTATTTACAGATGATATTCTGAAACAGTCATAATCAAGCAAACAGTTTTATTCCATGACTTCTGTGTTAATCTGGAGTTAGTGCTTGCATTTTGCCTCAAACCACAGTCAAGCCTGGCTGGCCAGACCACATTAGGAGAAGCTGCTCCTGCAGAAAAGTCGAAGACCCCCATTCCCTTGTGTCCTGTGCCTTGAGCATCACTGTCAGTGGCAGGATGTTGGAGTTCTTCTGACTGTGCCAGTGACTCAGCAAGGGCCTGATCTCTTTACTCCTACTCAAACAGGAGCCCAACTACATAGCGCAGTTATGACAGCAGTACAGTTAAGGGTAAACCACTGAGTTAGCCACTACCTTGGTGAAGCTGCTTTACCTCTTAGTGACTTGGGTCACATAGCACATAGAAGCGTCATCGCTATGAACTTACGCTCCAGTGCTTGAGGATTTAACCAAACTGGCTGAAATAACTAAAGAAAAGGTATGAAGGAAAGCTGTTTCAGTGAGTTATGGTGTAATGTGGGGCATGACACTCAGGCGAAGGTTTTTAAACTAATATCTGTTGAGAAAAATTTTCATTTTGGTGCCACACAGGCACCTGTACTTCATTTCCAGAGATGCCAGGCACCTGCCATGCAGCAGTGCCTTCCTCGCATTATAAGGCAGATGGGGTTGTCTGGCCCTGTTTTTCCAGCGTACTTTTTAAAGCCTCCTGAACAGTAGCAATCTAGTCCTGCTGGAGATATTTTAGGAGCCACCATGATAGAAATACTTTGTTATAGTACTGGCTTTTTTTTTTTTTAATTTAAGCAAGGTTAATTTAATTTCCAACCAAAGTAATTAAATTAAGTCTAACCAAATTAATATTGCATCATAAGAAGCAGTGAGATTCCATACTGTGAGGATAAGAAGCAAACAAACCAACCCTGCCTTTCATGCAGAAGATGCTATCTGGCACTTGCATAGGTATTGTATACGTAATTAAAGCCATCCTTAATGTGTAATGCTGTTATTGCAGCCCTTGCTATTTTGTAGCAGTTGGTAGACCTTGTAATGAACAAGTATAAAAATATCCCAGGGACTCCAGAAAGCATTACAGCAACTTTGCAGACAATGACTGTCTTAAGTAAACCCCACAAGCATCCTTGCTTTTTCACAGGGAAACATCTTGTTAGCATCCGTCAGTATGAATGCCATTTTGCATCAGGCAAATGCTGATCACGGAACAGTCTGGGCACCGTGCACAGCAAGCTCACAGGTGAGTAAAGCCAGCTGGCTCTTTCTGCAGTGCGAGTGCAGTATGTTTTCAAATTCACAGTGCTGCTTGGCTGAGCCTCAGGGTCAGGAAGAGGTGAGCTGCTGTGCTAGACAGCCCCGCGTGAGCTGCCCTCCCTGAGGTACCGCGCTTGGCTGCGTGGCGCGGCAGAATTGTGCGGCGGTAGGCAATCCTGTGTCGGACGTGCCAGAGGGTTGTCTTTCTGCTTGAGTGCAGCTACTTGCAAATGTTCTGCTGCTTCGTTCCCCTGCAGCCCTGCTCTCTGGGCTGTTTCAAGGTCAGGGCTGTTAATGGCAGGGGTGTGTGTGTGTGTGTGAGTGCTATGCCTCCTCTCTGACTGTGAGGTCCATGGTACAGGGATGATTATTTACGATACACTTGTGCGGTACCTAGTGCACCGAAAAGTTACTTTCCTCAGCACTTGCAACCTGCTTAGGAGACACACAGTTCGTATGCCTTTCGTGCATCTGGCAGCCCTGCTGCCTGTCCTCCAGGGTCTCCGAGTGGGCAGCTGGGCTACCATAGCCTTGGGGCTCTCACCCCAGATACTGTTCGCAGGAAGCAGCTGGAGTGATCGACGCTGGGGATTAAGGCCAGCTTCTGGGGCTTCCTTCTAGTCAGCCCGTCTGCCTCGCGTAGGCAGCAAGCGAGCACCCAACTTCCAGCAGTGCCAGCACCCAGAAACACTTTTGGTAAACTTACCCATCCCTGAGGTCTCTCTGTCAGCATCACTTTCTCCATCGTTTATTCCTTTGTCTCCTGCCCCTGTAGCAGAGGATGCCCCATCACTTCCTCAGCGCTCCTTGCCCGGTTCTGTGGAGTTGTGTATTCCCTGTCCAGCACCACTTGAGTCAGCACAGCAAGATGAAGAAACAGCTCAGTAATGTTTAGCCGAATAAAGTATCACATGTAGAACTGCACAGAATTCACACAGTTTCCATCAGCGGCGTACCAGAATATGAATGAGTACGACTGTTCAAAAACTAAGTTAAGAGGGATTTTCACATATAAGCCTGTGGTGGTATGGCAGCAGATGGACATGTGGAGTCGTGTGTTTTGGGTCTCTACTTTACTGTCTTCAAAGTACTCTATTGGTGTCAGGCTCATCTGGATTGAGATGGTGGAATTTGCTCCTTCCTGGAAGCTTGCCATCCGATTGCTGTCTGTGTGGATGTTTTCTGTGCAAATGGTGTATCTGTAGTGATTTAAAGACAGTGTTGTGCCCAAACTGCACCTCGATAAGCCTTTTCAAAATTCAGGAAAGGTGTCCATAGCAGGATTTGATTTTTTTTTTT
>VZTL01065377.1:0-19732 GCA_013400535.1 Scopus umbretta | reverse complement strand
TCAACCTAAACGATTCTGTGATTTGCTACATAGTTAAAAAATTGTGAAACATTTTGATTGCTGAATTTGTATCTCCCTAAACATTTTTAATATTTCACATTTTTTTTTATATTTGCTTAATATCCACTTAATAGGTGTCATATTTAGGAGTGACTTACTGATCACTGGCATGGCAAATATTGTAAGGCTACCCTTAATGAGAAGAAAATACTTACCAGCACTGTATGAGTGATAGACATAAAGACAGATAAGTGACTATAGAGCAGACTTACCTGAGACACAAACTAACTGCATAAAACTAAAAAGCCTCCACATCCTACCTACTGAAAGGGCAAAGAGAACAGCATTAACTTGGCTTCTCTGTTCTGTATACTACTGGAATCAAAGGGAATGTGAGATTAAAGTTATGCCTCAATTTTAACTGTTACATTATTGTGCATATGGGATGTAACACACGTTTAGAAGCCTGAATTTACAATACATAGAGTCTTATATTTCAGTTGCAGATATGACACTATCTAAAGTTATTTCTACACTTCATTTTTCTTATTGAATTTGTTTTGTTATATAGCTTCAGTTTTAGGTTTTCAAATATAGGGGTAAATAGAAAATGGCACAAAATGAATCATGAGTTTGCAAAAAGAAGATTGCACTAGATTAACCTGATATCCTCCTCTGAGAAGATAACTGAACTTCTAGACAAAGAGATGAAATGGATTTAGTCTCTCTGAACGTCAGCATTTGGCAGTGCCTCAAGTACCTAAGCTCCTGCTGACTAGAATTCACCAGCAGAAGGCAGGTACAAAAAAAGCAAGTTTAATGGAAGTCAAGCCTGAGAAAAATAGAAAGTCATTAAAGAATCACGAGACTAGTAAGAACAAGGGGAAATGTCAATTAGTGTGATGAAAGGGAATCACTTGCTGCTAGTCAAGTTACCTGAGTAATTTTTTTAAAAGTGGTCCTTAGACAGGAGGCATTAATGACCTTTGCACAAAACAGTTTATGCCAAAGAAATCAAATGATGACAGGAAAAAATTGTGAATCGCTGTCAAGACCGAGAGAGATTGAAATATCAGACAAAAAGAGCTGGGCAGTGTTCAGGACCATGTTAAGAGGAATGGTCTGAAATTCAGTAGCAGAAAATTAAGAACCAAAGAATATGAATTTATGCTGTATCCTGTGGAATCAAGAATTATTTGAATACCTTAAGGGCAGACCCAGACTTACCAGTGGAAGATGATTATATTAAAAAACCCCAAACAATAATTAGGCATATCATATTTTCGTTTCATATTGAGCAATATTGGTGTCATTAACAACTGGGCTGGCCTCCAATGAAACAGCAACCGTAGGCCTGAACAGCAACTCTCCATTCCTCCCAGAACATCATTGTTGCTTTCACACTGGACACCACTACCTCCCCATGACTGATATTTAATTCTATAGACTGGCAGTCACAATTCCAGCAAACCTGCTGTGCGTATATATATGTGTGTGTATTTACACAAATACAGAGATGCACAGATTTGGCAGAAATACAGAGAACCCTGGAGTATGTATATATAAGGAAAATAGAAAACCTGAGCTGTGAATATTACCCAGTTACTGTGTAACATAAAAAGTTCTCCAAGATACACGCTGCAACACATTCTTACAGCACGGATTAGTTTGTGATATGCTGCTTACACTAAATGTCAGCATATGAAATACAGCTGAGTTACAGCTGTGACAGTGAATTGGTAGATCCAAAACCATCTACAGCTTTCTGAATATATTAACACCTAGTCTGTATACCTTTCAAATATGTAATTGTTTACTTTCCAGATGTAAAAATAAATTAAGAAATTCCATTTTCATATTCAATTCATCTGTTTGCAGACAGCTGTTCTAAATGGCATCGCATTCAGGATTTTAATGGCCTTAGCAAAATGAGAAATGTTTGACAGCATCCCTCATACCTAAAATAATTTCCCTCAATTTTCACCTGCTTTGATTTGCCCTGGCAATAAGCTACATTGACCATGTGACAGTCAGTCTTGTGCACATACGCCACAGTCATTTCTATTATTAAATACCTATTTTCAGTTATTTTTTAAATTTCATAAAATAAAATACTCTGTACTTTTGCTACTATGTTCGTACACATTTAGGGTCAGCTCTTCTCTCTCCAGTCCAATAAACCTATTAAAAAAATATAGAATTCCTTTGCCTTTACCATAGATCATCAGTTTTATCATGATCCTATCAGATATTATGAATTTATTTTACAGATCTGCTTTATTTCTGAAACTCTAAAATAGCTTTGTTCTCTCTGTTTTACTCTCCTGACGTAACTGAAATATTAGGATAATACAAGCAGATATTCCTACAATTTCTAAAATAAAGCAAGACTCATTTCTGTTTTCACAGATGCTCGTGAAAAGCCCTGCCCACATCTAGGTTCAAGAGTACAGAAGGTCCTTAAAACCAGAGCAGAACACCTTGCGAGCTCAAGCCCTTAACTCACGATCAAGCCATAAAACAAGGACCAGTAATGTCCTGGACAGTTAATAGCAGTGAGATTGCCTGCACCTGAGAACTGACTTAAGCTTACTTGGGCACTTACGCTCCTTTCTTAGTGTGTTTGTTTCCTTCTTTCTGCTGCTTTAGATTTTAATAGTCTACATACTTTAAGTGGATTCGTATTTGTAGGTTAGTAGTGAGATAATTGACTAAACCCCCAAATCTTTTGGTTTTGAACACAATGGATGTATTTGTAAGCCATTATAATTTCTGCCAAAAGGTTTCAAAACTTAGTTTTCAGGGTGTTTCCGGTGATGTAGCATCAATCTTCGCTGCCATGCATTTATACAACAGAAACATGCATTTTCTTCTGACAAAATTCCTTCTCCAATTCAAATTCTTTATTACAAAATCCATTAATGTTTGTCATCAGCTTGTCAGCTGTTTAAAACCAAGCTTTTTACAGTAATCAGTCAATGTCTGGAAATCATTTATGGGTAATCTAAAAATATTTTAAATTAAATGTGTCATTATTACTTAGTCCAATTACTTTAACTGATTTTATAAAAGATTAAGAAGTTAGTAAAAAGTTAGATTTTATTTAACTGTAATTTATTAAGTAAATAACTGGGTTTTTTTTTAATTTTGGGGAAAGCAAAAATGGCTTATTTCCCACTGTGGCCATTTTTGTTATATTAAGTAAAACCTTCACCTGCAAGGGTGAGAGATACACAGGAGTGAGACACAAAAGTGACAATTACAGTGAAACACATGAAGAGAGTAAGGAGATCACTAAAAATTTAGCCTAGAGTTGGGTTTTTTCAATTTTTCACTTTGATTCTCCTCTTTAGAAGGTATTCAGGATGGCTATGTTATGCCACAAATGCATTTAACTAGCAGCCAAACCAATGTGTTTACCGATAACGTTTAGACCCTATATCAATAATCAGACTTTTTTTTTTGTGGTAACTGGTAAGTTCACCCAGTCCTTTCAGCTCCACCTGGAAATTAATGGAAATTAATCTACACAATGCATTTTTATTAGCTTGTAATGAAATCAAAAGTAAATTTCCATAAAATATTCACAAATAACGTTGACTCTCTTTGAGGCACAGCTATGTAGACCAACTACTTACATCAGTTGTTTTACCTCTTGAGCACAAAAGATTTTAAACTTCATATTTAAGAAAATGTTGAGGGTGAATTCATTTTAAAACATGCCACTTATCTCCCAGTACAATGACTGATCATTCTGTCTTTATCCAGACACAACTCCACTTGATGTCATGGCAAATGCTTTACAAAGGCTGCATGATCAGCTTCACACAGAACAAAAATAAGAAAGGCTGTCTGCAGAGTGCTGTCAAACCTTTACCAATGCAAGAAAATCTGTTACAACTTGTTCTTCACTACTGCAATTTGTAAAGCTACAACTTCTGCTTTCTTTTTCATGTATAGCCAATAATTAATCATAAAGAGTTTTTCCTTTTTTTCCTCAGTCTTTCATTTTTTCCTTGATATTCTACCTAATTCCTCTTAATTTGCTCCTGACTGCTAAAAATATATATAGCAATTTCTTTCAACTGCAAAATACAAATAAATAAATTAGCAATTAATTTGTTAAATTATCATTTTAAAATATTACAAGGCTTAAATTTCCTTTGATATCCTAACAATTTATTTATCACTCAAAGCAAAAAACAATATTTTAGTTGTTAGAGTAACAAAAACCTGCATTAGTTAAGGATTGTGTATGGTAGCGAGAATGAAAGGTAATAAAAACTGACACAAGTTGGCATCGTAATCAGTGTGATTTCACCACATGGCTTAAGTCATTCCTCCTTGAGACAATCAATGTATATTTTTTAAATAAAGTTTTATTTTAAAACAAAGCCAAAAGAAGAATGAACCAATCCCACGTTAGAATGTCATCTTTAAGCTCTGAGTCTGGAGGAATGCAATTTGGTAAAAAGCTGGCATTGGAAAGAACTAAATAAGTAATAAATTGTGAAGTTCCTCCAGTGCCCTGCTTGGTCATTTGTCCAATCCAGCTGTAAAACCTAACACTCTGCAATCAATTTAATTTTTGGCAACAAGGATTCCTATTTGCAGAATGAAAAAAGGCAGCTTGAGCTGTGATTTAGAAAACAAAATCTGTAAATGTAGTTAAATACAGGATTCAGTCTAGGCTTCAGCTACAGAAATTCCCATCAATAGCTAAACTTTTCATGTTTGCCTCCACCAGTGGCACATGGATGTTCTCCATACAGAATAAGCTGGGGCCTGATCCAGTGCTGATTCAAATCAAGGAAACTCTTTGCCTTAGCTTAAACAAACTTGAGTACGGATCAGTTACAGCCATTGCTAAAAGTCACATTATAGCTTACAGACTACTGAAAGGATTACTCCTAATTAATTTTTTGGTACCTCAGAGTGCAGTATTTCCTGAGATAACAAATACCATAAAACGGGATTTATTTCAAAACATACTGTATGCTTTTGCCCATTTGTATTTCTTGCATTTACTGTCTCCAGTGATTTATTCCATTATATACTTATTCCAAGACTAATTATATTAAGAAAATGGCTAGATTACTAGTCAATGTCTGTCCATTTTCCATTATATACTGCGTGTTTTTTTTCAGCCAGCAGAAATACATAAACCGTAACTGCTACTGTCAGCTGACTTAGAAATTTGGGTTAAGGAAAATAACAAAAAATAATACTTCCTTAAAATTTCCTATGCTTGGTCAAATTTATGCTGGAAATTTTAGGAGTTAGGTTTTCGGTGAGATTAGTAATGTATTTTTTCCTGGTCTAAGATCACACTAGGGAGGAGTGACACAATGAACTTGGTTGCCTGAGGTTGATAGTCATCTTCTGTATAAAGGCTTAGGTGAGATCTAAATCTCATCTGCCATCTACCTCAATCCCAGTTGGGAAGGTATGTGCTAACTTGCTATTCTGTATGGTATTTCTTATCTTTAGTATGAATTCCAGTGAAAATATGTTTAATATTTCAGTATATGGCCCTTTTTTTCTATAAATACTTTTTTTCCCTCCATTTTTGTCAAGTAGTGCTATATTAATTCTAAGACAGAATTACTAATATGTAGCTTCAGCTCTTTCAACACATTTTATGAAGTTTTTATGAAGTTCTTAAATACTTTTTTCTACTTTACCACAATGAGGTAACATTAACGGTGAAGTTCATGAAGTTTGTCTTCCACTGCTACATAAACTGCTAACAATATTTGCTTTTACTGTCCTATCTTGCTTGCTTAATTCATTTGCAGTTCTGTTCTAATTTGAATGTTAGGCTTCCTAACATGTTGCTGAACTGAATCCTCTGATTCATTTCTATTTGTTGCAGTCCTTTCCCTCACAGACAATATTTTTAAGATTCTTAACCTATTTTGGATGCAGTGAATCATGCTGTATATAACAGTTCTACTAGAAGAATTATTTATGTTTAGTAGATTCTCTGCAATGTTTATACATTTTATGAAAGAGACAAAAAAGCCTGGATTATATACATTTTTTGAGTCTGAATGTAAAACATGTATTGCTTTATGAGTACAACATCCTCCAGGGAGTATCACAAATAACGTCTATGTCCTTGAGTCTTTTGATTTTGCATTTAGAATTTTGAAATAAGCATGAAATCATACACAGTCATATATGGCTTCATCCATTGTGGAGCTAGGCAGTTTCTTGTATACTGCTTTTTCCAGCTAAAACTTGGGAGCTAAGTAACCTCACCTACAAGAAATGAGTTTACAACATGCACACTTTAGATGCTGGGATTGGTATACTTACTTTCTCTTCCTTTTAAACTTCGAAATTCAGTCCTCATTCATGAAAGCAAATGCTAAGCAGGGTTGTGGGTTTTTTTTTTTCCTAATTGTAATCTCTATTAATCCCTGGTTCTTCAGTCTCTGAAGCTTTTTGAACAGACTGTGGGGTTTGGGGGGGGTGGTTTGGTTGGATTTTTTTGTTTTGTTTTGTTGTGTGTTTTGTTTTTTTTTTTTTTAATGGTAAAACAAAGTCTAGTTGGAAATAAATCAGAGTTCAAACTCTTTCAAATACGGAGCCACACAAACGATAGGACTGATGTGACCAAATGCAGACCGGTATCCACCTCTGACTAGTCACTCACAGCTCCATTTTTAGCCAGTGGAGAGGAACAAGCACAGCTAGCTCAGTGCCAATCACACTTTGTAACTCTACATTTGCAGTAGTCATCTGGGCTGACTTCATAAACAAGCCTTCATAATCTCAACCAAGAATAGGCATCTAATGTTAAACGAATCATTTCTTTGACTTTGACAGTCATTTCTTTGACAGTCTTTGACAGTCTCTTTGAAGGGCTTATTTCTCTCCACTAACAAAATGGGAGTCTAAGGTGACTACCTTGGAGGTACGGCTGTATATTACAGACATCTAAAGTAAGATAAGGACCATTGCATCTCATACTCATTTATTGGATAGCAGCAGAGATTATGGAAAGGATTTAAGAGCAGGGTATGCCTAGATAACATCCTCCTGCCATCAAAATGAGTCCAGTGGTCTGCAGTAAAAGGACTTCCTGCACCCCAGACACTGCGTACCAACCACCCTTGTGTTGTTTATGGGACTTCTCCTAGCTGCTTTTTAATTCCATCTATAATTTGGCTTCCAAAGCATTCCATGGCAATAAATCCCACATCTTAGTCATGAGTAGGGGAAAGAGGGGGGATGGAAAAGAAAACTCAGCTCCCTCTGTTCTCAACCTGTTGCTCCATTATTGCTTTTAAGTGTCTCACCATTCTGGTGTGATAGGGAAAAGCAGACTCTACAAATCCTTGTGCACTAAAGGAAGGGAACAATTCTCCCAGCATCCTCTGTGTGCACATGCATTGCTGCTTTCCATTCCCAGAGGTAGAAACACTTCATCAGAGCTCTGTGCAGAATGATAATAAAATTTAATTTGGGAATTCTCCATTAAATGCTGCTCTACACCATAAATTAGGTTCTCTTGTTAAACAGCTAATTTGTAGTATTGAGTCACTATGTCCTGAAGGCAGCAGCACCTGAAAGCTTCTAAAATTGACTGAAATGTGAAAGATAAAAATAAATAGTATGAAAGTCAGCCTAAACCAGACAGAATTTCCACTGCTAAATTTTTAAAATTACCTCCATTACTCACACTTCATTAAGTGCACATTCCAATCATGTCCCCACAATTCAGTCAACAGGGAGAGAACTGTGTGTGTGTGTGTGTGTGTGCACGTACCCCTTCAGCAGAGACAGCCAATACCTTTATTCTTGTTTCATAGGAATGTTTCTCAGTACATAATTCATTTGTTTTAGCTTTCCCCCACCACCACCCCCGAAGTTTGTGTGGTCAGATGAAATTCAGCCTTTCTGCATTGTTTGGATGGACAGAAGGTCTACAGTCTAATACAATATCCAGCAAAGAACTCCAGGGAAACTCCTTCCTAACATAAATTGTTGCAAGCAAGTCCTTCACTAAAGACTGAAAAGATCCTGAGGAACTTTCCTGCTTCAAGAAACCCAACGTTTTCCAGTGGAAAACTGTTCTGCCAGCATATTTTAAACCACTTTTATAATATAATGCAATTCACTCTGTATGTGTGGGATTCATTATAACAGGGATTAAAATGACAGCTTAGTGTCATATGAAGCATGCAGCAGGGGGTTTGAGATCGAGTTCAGTCGCTGGACACTAGGCCAGCTGAATTGTACTTACTGCTAAGTTACAGTAATACATATAGCTTTGGAAAAAAGGGGCATGAGGATTAAGGGCTATCCTTCAAAGTGACTTAATAATACAGAGATCTTATCACACAGGAAAACTAAAAATGGACTTACTGAGAAATGTATGAGTCGTGGAGAAATAGCAAAGCACAAATAAAAAGTAAAAATTCTTAATCGTCATAAAAGCCCATTACACTCATACAGCACAGATATTGCACAAATGATAAGCAGGTGTTTTTAGATAAACTAAATTCTAAATGATCTCACTGTTATCAATCAAGATCCTTCAAATAAATTCAGTTGAAAAAACGGTAAGCAAGAGGAGGTTTCTGGGGAAAAAAAAAATCAGTTCATGCATATAAAGGGTTAAACTGCATCACAGGAAAATATTTGTAGACGTTACATGATAAAATCCCTAAAATTACATTTCAGACTTTAAAAGCCACAATATTGAGGGCCTTGCACAGGAAATCCAGAAGAATATTCTAAGAGGATGTGAATAATTCATGGCTCCTGAAGCACATACAAGACAGATGATCGGAGAACAACGAGGTATCCAGGTGTGCTCCTGCCAAGTGCAGTGACATGAGCACAATATAAATCTGCTGGAGAAAAGCATATGCTCATCTCCATCCCACCAAGACACACTGTGAACTGGCTTCTGGAAGACATGTACCTGTTTTAACATCAAAAAGATTAAAAGCCTGGAGAAGGAAACTGGCTATTAAAATACCTTAAACATTCACAGAAAATAAATGCTCCCTGGCTCTAGCATATATTAGAATTGACCTTAAGGTGATTGCCTGGTTAGAAATAAAAAACAACCTAGACCATACCCACTCTTGTTCCTTCAGTTTCCAGTATCTCCCTACCTTTACTCCTCCTTCCCCTCCCCTGATATGCACTTTGAGTGACATATTTTTCACAAGTGTGGTAGTAACTCTTTTACCAGGAAAATAACTGTCTTTTTTACAGTGCTTGACTGTTGTTCCTCATGGTGAGGGTTTAAATATAAATTCAATTTCCTATTGTAAAATAATGCAATTGAAGCTTACATACATTTCAAGATCTCTTTTAATGAGAAATACGAACATGAAAAATATGTTCCAGGGTGATACAACTGGCAGGTGGATGTAAAGCTCAAAATAGATAACCTTTACTATGTGCCTTGCAGGTTGTACCCTGCGTTTTCAGTCCAGAGGGAACAGTAAGACGGGTGGGTCAAACACGTAAAATCCTGCCCAGTGTTCAGCATCTATCAGGGTGTCCACTTCACCCGGAATGATTCCCCTCCCACTTGCCTCTCTAAAACACCTCCTGGCTTTGCCAGCTCCTGGACTTGTAAACCAGTATAAACGCTAAGCTTCGCAGATAACAGGGTTTGATCTCCTTGGAGACATTTTTATTCTTGGAAATAATCTAGCATAAGTACAACACATGTCAAACCCTTAAAATGAACAAACCCACCAATTCAGCAGATTCTGACTGCAAATTGGATCTAGAGATAGGAGAGAATGTGCAATTATTATTATGAATTTCCAAGAGAGCTTTTTTTGGATCCTTTTTTGGATTTTTTTTTTTTTTTTTGACACATGCACATGCTTGTTTCTTGTCTAAAACAGTTCTGCATAATTTCATCCACTGTATAGGAGATAGTTTACAGCTAACCAGATGAAATAAATGAACATGCTATAGATTTCCCTCAAAACTTGATGCCTCTGGCAACTTGAAGACACAAAATACGGCAATCCAACTCTTTTGTAGAGGCATATAGGAAAGAGCAGGAAAAAAGCACTAATTCAGTAAATTGTTCATTCATAAGTTTATATGGCCAATGTGATTAGATATACTACAGATACACAGTCTTTATGCACCCCCCCCATAGCTAATAGGCACAGACACATATATATACAAACTAAAAAAAAAATAAATCTTTGCTACTATTATTTTATTTAGTTCATTACTAATAATAGATAATTAGCAATATTAAGTCAGCTGACTTTTTGACTTTTTTTTTTTTACGTAATTAATCTTGGAAGAACAGATGTTTGTAAGACCTCCTCTGAAACCAATGCAGTATTTTCAGATTTACAACTAAAGACATTTTTATAACTGGTTATGAATGCTCAGATTTATTAAAAAACAGTTCTTTTCATTACTTCTTTTACCAGCTAAGTCTGATCAGACAGCACTGTGTAGTAACCAAAGTCCTACTTCCCTTTTGCTCCTATATTAGTTTCCTTACTTCTTCACATCTCAGAAGAAATCCCAGACGAACAGCATCTCTGCATCAAGCCAACAGAGAGGTCCACAATACAATTAAAACCATGACTCTTTTTGCATCTGCTGTGTGCCCAGAGAGCCTATGCTTGGGCTGCTAACATATGCTGGCATATCTTAACTCCTATTGCTAGCCATGTCAACTAGAGGACTGTACAAGCACTTCAGCACACACCAAAACCACATTTCCATTTTGCTCTGTGATTGCACATGCCAACGTGGGTAAAACGGCCTCAGCTGGGGGACTGGTGTTGCTGAGGAGAGACCCCCTCCCCTCAGCCAGTCTGGCTGGCTGGGGTCTGCCCCACCCAGGCAGACCTTTCCCTAAGGAATGGCAAAGTGACAATGGATGACCAGGCTTGCACTGTCTTAGCTCCTCCCTAAGTCTACAGACACATGATCATTAGATTGTGGAGGTTAAACTTGTGCGACTGTGATTTAAAATAAAGTCATTATTCAAAATTTACAGAAAGACAACAGTGTGAAGACTGTGGGCTTGAAGTCTGTTATGAGATCTGCTGCTGAAAATGCATTCGTTTCCCCATTATAAATTTGATTTTCCTGGCTGCCCCCTTCCTTTTCAATCCCAGCAACTGTTCTGTTTGAGAACTACCCTGTATGACATAGATCAACAGGTTTTACTTGGCTGAAGGAAGAAGAAGAAAGGAGAAAGAGAAGCTCTCTATCGAAAAATCTGAAATTGAGAGCCAGCAAGCACAAGCTGGAACCCAGGGGATTCCAGTTAGATCTTATAAGAAAAATCAGTGTTCAGTGTGAGGGCAGTCAACACTGGCACAGGGATTTCCATTCCTGAAGATACACAGAAGTTGAGAGATCAAGGCCCTGAAGCCCCATCTGAGCAGCCATCCTGGGAAGAGGTTTTAAACTAGATGACCTCAAGAGGCCTCTTCCAACCTATATCATTCCACAAGTCCATGTTTCTAATATTTGAAAATGGTTTTCCAGTGATTAAAAACATAACAGAAAATTGAACAATAAACACTCTAAAAGATAATGTAAATAAATGAAAATTTAAGACACAGTATTCACTTCTTGCCAACCAACAACTCTCCTATGAGTCATTTCTCACCTTATGTTTTTCACATGATTTTACTAAAACTTCTACCTAAGGGAAGAAGAGGGGCAGAATTTGATTGCAGGACAATTTTCTGTATGATGAATTTGTACTGAGACTAGTGTTCATAACTATATAATGATCAATCATACAACTGCACATACAGTTTGTTTTAAATATCTCTAAATACAAACTCCTATTTGCCCATCCCACTGACATTAACAGACAAAAAATACCAGTCATATTGTCAATCTGTATGATATCAGGCCTTTGTCATACAGTCTACTTGGATAATTAATTATCAAAAATCATCTCGAAGAACATATCACACCATGCTATATTATAATATATTTTTATTTAGTTTTAGTTTACGATTGCCACATATGACTTTTCTGAGAATAATCATGTCATCTAGCCTGCGTATATAAACTAGAAGCCCAACTCATTTTCACATTAAATAGGGTGTCTATCTCAACTATGGGGACTAAGAAATATTTTCCAAGCTTGGAGTCCCTTTGAGCATCCCAAGCAGATCTCAACTCTATCTGAGAGTAAGACCCAAGAGCATATCACCTCCTTCTTCCCTACAACACATCCATCTTGCCAGGAGGAAGGAGCCAGGATGCTTGGCCTTGTGGGGACCACACCGCACACAAGACAGATGGATCCCCGGTCTGCATGGCCAGGGAGTCAGAAGACCACAGCCTACTGTGTTGTGCCATCCTGCAGACCTGTTGCATCTTTTAGATGCAGGCTCGGGATGGAAAATCTTCCCCTCCATTGACTGCACAGGGAGCCCAGTATGCCAATCTAGGCATTTAAATAATGTCTGAAGCTGGATGATGTAAATTCTTCTCTGATCCTTTTATTCATACCCACAAATGCACCCATTGTTGCTCATTAGCTGTAATTTGAGAGCTGAATTTCCAAACAGAGCACATGAGAGTGTAAATTGCCTAGAAATGTTGCGCTTCCCTGAATACTTGCATATGCAGTTATTGTTCATCTACCTCATCGACCACAGCACCTGCATACAAAATCGTAACCAAGACCTCAGGAGATGCCACACTGAATCCTGTGCAGATATTTTCATCCACAGGGTTTCGTATTCTAAACTCTTGTACAGCAAGCAAGGACAAGGCTTAGCGCGAGATTAACTTCTATTAAGGCTTTTTAGCTTATTTCTCACACATAGCATAGTTATCAGATACAGGCTTAGTGACCATTATGAAAGCCATCACCAGAAGAGATTGTTACCAAAAAAAAATCACTTCCCATTTATTTCAATTTGTATTCTGGTTTCTGGACTTGTGTACAGAACATAACATTTTACAAAATAATTATCACGAATGAAATAGTTATATAAAACTGTAAAAGCAAAAAGAAAAATCTTACCCAATCATCACCCAAATAGTCCTAATAAAAAAGGACTGGTTTTTTTTTCCACTTTTCTTTTTAAAAAAATATGCTGTACGAAAGTTCAAATCTTTTCCTCTAATTCTGTCCCAAGAGGGAGTTCCCAATTGACCCAGCTGTCTGTGCATGAAAAATTTATTAACTGGCATGGTTTGCTTTATTTAGAATAAAAAGAATATCTGTTTGCCATTATTACTGCAGGGAGCAGAAGGCAATGCTAGGTCAGATCAACAGAATGCTTAAAGGTTTCTTTGTCCTCCTTATGACCTCCTGCTACCTAAACTGCACATGAAAAGTCAAAATAATCCAAAAAGAGATGCAATAGCAAAATAATATCACTACGTAAAGAAATATTTACCATAGAGTTTATTGTCAACTGACATACCATACTGTTGGTATTTAATTCCTAAAACCTATACAATTCACATTGTCTAGCAATGGAAAATGATGCTTCCCAATGTCTCAATAAAGCATGAGTTTAGCACGACATTTACAAGTTGTAGACAGATCTCGCTTTATTTTAAAATTGTATTTTAATTATTTATTAAGTACTTCTAAAATACTTTCTCAGTAAAGCTCCTTATTTCTGCACACTGTTTGTTAATGTGAAAAGTGAAATTAAAACCACTGAACTGACTATAAGTAATGCTTATTTTAGGAAGCCTTTTTTAAAAGGAAAAAAAATATTTCTGGTACATATCTTTCCTCTATTTTCCCATTTGGAGACAGGCAAATGATTCATTTTGATAACATGGTTAAAATTTTGCATTACTATCAGTTTAATAAAATAAGGAATTTGAATTTATATTTTCTTTCATAGTCACATCTTCACACATAATTAATTTGGCTTCAGAACAAAACAAATTTTCATGTGAGACATTTTGAAAAAGAATTGGTCCAAGTCCAATAAGTTGTCACATTTTGTGCTTTATTTTCTGGAGGCTGATGCTTTCCAGATAGCAAATGCCTTGAGCACACAAGGCAGTGTAGAAAGGAGGCAAAAGTTGTAAGGACTTACTTGGAGTGTTTTGGTAGCATTTACCACGATTTGGAGCACAGAACTTACACAGAAATGGAACTACAGGGTTGGTTGGTTGGTTGGTTTATTTTATGTAAAGATTAATGGAAACTTGGCCCCATTTAACTTAGTGACTACCTTGCTGCTGACTTCCTGACATTTGTCACTGACTTCAAGGAGGGCTTTTTTTGCTTGTTCTCTGTTGGTATTTCAGCAGGTTCAGTGCTGCCATCCTTTCTCTGATCCAGGAAATACTAGTCATGTGCAACATGAGTCAGATTCAGAAAGACAGCTGCAAGCCCAACTTCATGCAAAAGAAATTACTAAATGTTCCGCAGCATCATCTGAAAGGAAGACAACATCTTGTCTAGGCAAAATTCAGTCTTTGTAAGAAATACCAGGCTGATGACAGCGAACAAACACAGAGGCCATGTGAGTCCCTTACATTCCCATGCCAATTTGTATCAAGACTGACTTCAGCATGTCACCTGCGAGGGCAAGGAAAGCTCTGGCTCCATCCGTGTTCTAGTCATTTTCTCTGCTCTGCTAACTGTCAGAAAGTATCCTGGTAAATGCCAGGAGAAAAAAAAAAAAAAGGTCTAGTTACATGAACCTGCTTACTGGGAAATTGAGATTTTTACTACATATAAACCTCAATTCAAGAAAAATAATAGGTTTGTATAGAAGCACAATGGAGACATACTCTGCTAGGTATACCGTGTTGTGTTTAATGCAAGAAAAACACCTCCAAAATGCATGCACTCCTATTAAGGCAAGGTACCGGCGTACTATAGCTGCTCAGCATCAACAATGTTTATAACAAAATAAGATATAAAGCCAAGGATAGAGACGACAAAGTTTTTCAGGCAGTTTCCAAGCCCATGTTTAACCCAGATGACCTGTTCCAGTTACTGTGCTGGGTGGAGGTAAAGCTGATAAGAGGCTTGGGAAAGAAGGTGGAAAGCACTGCATGGTGCTCCATCACTACATTCAGGGCATCACAAAACCTACTGTTTATGGTCCACTCACCATAATGGCATAAAGCCCATTTCTTCAGAAACCTGTGGAGTATTGGTGATGCTCCTGGAGAACATGATCCAAATACTGCTACCTACACTGACACGTGAAGAAGGAAACTGTGACAGCCATGGGTGCTGTTGATGTTTTCAGATGCCAGAGTTGACCCTGCAGGACTCTGAGGATTAACCTGGTTTTGTTTGTTTGTTTGTTTGATTTCTCTGGCTTTTGAAGTTAACTGGGTGAAAACAAGATTAAATTCTTCACTTGTGTCTAATTGTAGCCCAGATACAATGGGTCTCTTTGTACTTATGTCTTACAGATTTCTAAAGCGTTTTACATTGCTAACTTTTTTTTTTTTTTTTAATAACAAGTTTATGAAGAGCAAATATAGTCAGCATACATCTTTGTCTTTCTGACCATATGCAAAAAATGTCACCAGTTCCTCAAGCCCCATACACAAGAACAGGAAAAGCCATAATTTCATCTTCAAACAAGAAAATTTACAAACAGCACATACAGGAAGGAAAAAAAAAGGAAAAGTTGAAAATTTCCTTTCCACTAATATTGAGGATTTTTACAAATTTTATTAATATTTCTGGTACACCCTTATACTGAGCCCAACTCTAATCCAATGCATGGTCCAACCAAAATTTTGCTACGCAACAAAACTCTCTGAAGCCAACTAACATACCAGAGAGGCCTAAGTCTGTCCAACCTTAAAACAACATACATGTCACTGCAGCTAGCTAGATAGGTAATTTTCATGAGCAAAACCTGAATTCACATTTTTAGATCCACAGAAAAGTAACAAAGAACTGGACCCGAATTGTCACATAAAATGACGGCTCTCGGATACTACTTCTAGGGTTTCTTCCCATTTATAAACACAAGACAAATCCTCTGCAATCCAGTGTTATACAAAATAATTATATTTTCTTTTTACACTTTTTACACATTATATTCTGTCCATAAAATACAGTATTGTGTAATTTATGAACTCAAGATTTTATTTATATTTGTTTGCTTATATTTGATCCTCATAATATCATCCAACCAAAGTACT
The DNA here is from genome assembly GCA_013400535.1 of Scopus umbretta. Classification (NCBI taxonomy): domain Eukaryota; kingdom Metazoa; phylum Chordata; class Aves; order Pelecaniformes; family Scopidae; genus Scopus; species Scopus umbretta. The sequence goes on along the minus strand of VZTL01065377.1, from coordinate 3,598 downwards.
GGAAATGTTCATGCAAGTCTAGTTATTAAGAGACACTATCTCAAATAATAAGATGGAAGAACTCATATTTGCAATTTCAAACAACAAATCAAAGCCTTGCTTATGCACTGAATTCATATTTCTATTCACTTACTGATTTTTAAAATAAGAGATGAAAAATGTTGCTAATTACAGAGAAGCAATGCCCTAAGGTGGTTTCTTAGTTTAAAACTGTCCATTAAGACAAAAATATCATCTGGAACACTGGGGTTCTCGGGTAGGGTGGAATTTCAGCCAGCAAAATATTTCGAGATTACATTTCCCTTAGACTTTTCATAGGAATACAAAAAAAGTGTTTCATGTTAAACTCTCCTTCTACTTATGCTCCTGGATAATGCAAAACAAGTGGCAAAACCCCAGTGGTCTGAGGTTAAGAAATCCATCCCTAAGGCATTACAATTTTAAATTTGCTAAAAAGAAATACTATGCATTTCACATCCATAAATAAACATATACACAAGATTTGTTAAACTAAAAGAGAATATTTCATCTTCTCTAGTCTCCTGCCTTGATGGAAAATAAGTAATTCATTTAGCACTTGTAATAAATGTGTGTAATACCAATAAGAAATATCAAAATGGGTCATGTTTTTACTTTGTGTATTGACACAGTAATTGGTCAATTACGTGTAATGAAGACTAACCGCCTCTTATGAAAAAATACTTACACTCCCTGCACTAATAATAATTTTATTTTTTTTTTTTCCCACACACATTACAGAAGCCAAACAAGATAAAAGCATGGAAAAAGCTTTGGAACAGGGAAAAATCAGTCACCTGTGATTTGTACCATCTAGGAACATATTTTTCTTCGTAATTGCTTAAAGTTGTGCGACAGGAATGGCCTGACAGACCAGGAAATATCAGCACATGTGAAGTACTGAATCTGATCCATGGCTTTGGTATGATTCTGCCCCTTTGCCTGAGTCTTTCCACCGCTCCCCTGTCTATCACAGCCCTCAACCTTCTCTTCACACCTTACAGAATATGCCAAACACTTAGGGGCATTTAGGGGTAAATTAGCCAGCTCAAAATTATGACTGTAGGTTAAAACAGTTACCAAAGCCCCCTCTACACTCAGGCAAGAAGGAAAAGTGCCTTTAAAGACACCTTTAGATTTATCTCTCCCTTGGTATTTAAGATATAAGTGATAAGGATCACCCTTCAAACCTGCCATTCTTTTTCCTCTGACTACAGGGGAAATGCTATTATAATGATTAATTTTTACCTAGCCAGAATTAGGTGAAATCAATCTAACTGTACTAATAAAAAACATCTAACTTGAAATATATTTAGGCTAGATCTCAGTGTACAGTATGTAAGACTGAAAAGGAATTAGTTTTTACCAAATCTGGTTTGAATCAAATGAAGTTTCAATGACACTGAAGAAAAAAAAAAATCATTCACAGAGCACTATAAAAGTATCTCTGTGATAATAAAAAAGCTACTAAAAATGTCCTTTGCATTTAATTTTTAAAAAGACTTTGATTTAACAGATAAATTTAATTTATCGCTTGGGTAGAACCTTTGGGTATTTTACAAAGGACTGAGGAACTATTGTACTATGTCTTGTCGCCTTGCAGATCTCATTAGCATGCAAGACACTTGCATTGAAGGTCTTATTTTCATTCCGTTACCCTATTTACAAAAAGCTAAAGGAATGGTTAAACTATTACATTAAGTTCTTGAGTTATACCAAAACGTTTATTCACTTGCTTCAAAGAGTGCTAGAGTTGAGATCTTTACTCCACCAAGGGCAGAGGTACCAGCTTTCCTTTGGCACTTGGCTAGTCTGGGAACTGACCTGGGATCCCTAGATATCCATTAGCTTCTCAGGCAGGAGCACCTGCCCATGATCTTGTCCCCTCAGTATGCCCATGTGCCTGTCGGGGATGATTCAGAAACAAGTTTGCAGAAATAGAAGAAACAAGGAGAAAACAGAAGTTTTCACTGCTTTCCTACACGGGGGTCACAAAGGAAGAGTATGTGATCTTCCAAAACACCCTTCTCTGATGTGGCTATGGAGACAAAGAAAACCATAGCCTAAGGAAACACAAGAATGAGAAATTAAAGTGTAGATGTGATCACTAAGAGCAGGAAATTTTTTCAAGAGCAGTGTACATAGAGGAAAACAAGGAAGAGGAAGTAGTTTAGGAAACGAAAGGAAAAACTAGAAGGAGCAACTGAGGAATGTTATGAAAAAAAAAGTAAAAAGAATGGTGAAAAAAATAATAAACATAAGATGCTCAGGGAAGGAGTTCAATCTTTATTCCCCAGTGCTTCTCACTTGCCACAGGTCAAAGCTACGAAGACAGCATGACAGATTTCCAATGACTATTATGATAAAGTCCTGGCACATTGTCCTTGCTATTACTGTCAATCAGGAACAACCATCAAAAACTACTATGAACAATGAAGGTACATGTACACAGAAATGATCAAAAAAGATGACAGGAAAGAGGATTTTGACAGATTAAGATATTATTCTGCCTTCCCTGTGTATTTGTTTAACGTTCAGGATTCATTAGACAGTAGAGGAAAATGGCAACGCGGAGGCTGGTCACAAGGCAGAGAATCTATACGTTATCTTGTAAATGGAAGAAAAATAAAGGCAAAGAGAATTATGAGAAAGAAAAAAGGTAAAAATAAATAAATAAAAACAAGTCAGAGAAGCTGAGTATGAGGGAGAGAGAAAAAGATGGAGAGAGCAGCCAGGTTCCGTTCTCATTTACCCTCAAGTCATGGATTTACACTCCGGCAACACAATTTGGCCAAGCTCTCCTTTTCAGCAACAGGTGGAAATGAATGACAGACCATACAGATGGAAAAGACCTTTTTGCTCGTCCACTTGTCGTCCTGATGGAACACAACTATTCCCTATTGTACATGTTTTTTTTCCCCCTGAGTTTAAATTAAAGTCTCAAGAAATTGAGCACCCAGGATATATCAATCTTTTAAGGATTTTTCTACAACTAAATAACGTCAGCATCAGGATACCCCCTCCTTCCACTTTTCTAGCTTGACATTCATACTGTGCATTCTTATTCTCACTTCTCTTCAGTATGCCTCCCCACATAAATATATTGCAAGTTTAATCACAAATAAATACCATGCAAGAAAAAAGTCTTAGTCCTTTGCTAGAAATTAGCCTTCTAATAATTTCTGTTACTCTTAATTGCACTTAATCAAATTTTGCATGGTGTACCTGAGATGAGGTAGCATCAGTTATGTTATCTTAAACTTTAAAATTCATGTTTTCTGAACAAATGGATTATTAGCCGTATAAAAATGGAGATGATTTTTACCCTCCATGTTCCACTGTATGTTATTCTATGTTTCAGACTTCAAGACATACTGAAGATTGTTTCCCACCAAAATGAGAAAATCCAGTAAAAAATGATGCCTTCTATTATTTTTACAATCACACTTAAGTGATTGTTGATGAACCAGACCTGACATACCACCACAGTGAAATTTTACTGTGTGTTAACTTTTGAGGGGAAAAAACCTAATGGCTTTTGATGATGTATTCAGTTATTTTGTTTGTATGGGGGGAGGGG